>JAECUM010011487.1:0-30640 GCA_016617855.1 Megalonaias nervosa | reverse complement strand
TTCACTGAAAGAATTTTTATGATATCTAGTTGGTTGTAAACAAAATGGTTCCATCTGACTTCTAATATGACTTCGACAAGGGCCATCATGAAAATCTTATCACTACTTCTCCTAGATGAGTGATCATCTTGACATTGTGCTTTCACTAGAAGACTTATGATGTGTGGTTGATACTAAATAGAACTGCTGCCAATCTGATACTGAATGTGGCCACCATGACTTTCATCCTCAAAATTTTGTTATTGTTACTCCTTCTAAATGTAAAGTCATGTCGGTATTGGGTTTTCACCAAGACCTTTATGATGCCTTGTTGGTCCTAAATAAAAACTGTGCCAGACTGATGCACAGTATTTCTGCCTCAGCAGCTAATTTGAAAATGGTGTTAATTCAGAAGAATATCTCAAAGGTGGTTTCATCACTCAGCAGTTAATAGGTACAAATGGTCTTGTCTTGACTTCCTGGAAATTCTTTTCAGCCAGTAATGTGTCAGTAAATTTGAGGGACCGTTGTTTTGAGAGCAGTATCATTTCCCAGATAGAAATAATTTGAATTATATCGGAACAATCTTGCCCCCGTAAGTAACAACAGTGTATTCAGTATTATTTTGCTTTATGCATTAAAAAGTCAGGAAGAAACCAGTAAATTGCAAGTGAAATAATCCTTACATGGAATCTTTTAGTATTACCTATTTTACCAGCAAAAATATATCACCTGACATGAGTTGATTTCAGAAATGTTTGAAAACAAGATATTTTTTTTATAACCTCAGTAAGTAGATGAACTTGGTTGTTATGAAGTAAAATGTAAAATGAAATGAGCAAAGACATGTTGTAAGAGCCTTGTTTACAGCAGGTGAGATATGATGTAAATTTGCATAAAACTGAGTTTTAACATTCTAGTATTTTACACACATTAGTTTACGTCTGATCAGAAAATGGGTGGAGATAAAGTTTATTCCAACCGTCTTAGAGGTTATTAGCTCATTAAGCCCCAATGCCAACTTTAGGTGTGATGAGGTTGTATCCTGCTTCTGAGCTCTGTAGCATGAAGGTCATTTAAGATACACCAAAGTGTTGTTATTACAGACAAGTAGACAGATGTAGCTCTAGAATGATACCAGATAATCTGGACTTTCAGCTCGCATTACAAAATAAAGAGTGAAAAACCATAATTTTTGAGACCTGATTTTTTATACCAAAAATTTGCCAGTTGTTGGAACTGGATATTTTTGGGCATGATTTTGGACTTTTTGGCCTGAGATCTAAGGCAGACCAGTCTGAACTGCACACATAGAGGCAAACCTTTGCAAAAAGTATGATAATTTTGAGGTTGGGGGTAAAAAGTGGCCAGGACATGAAAATGATGGGTCCAATAAGGACAAAAAAAAAGAAAAGAATTCCAACATTTACCCTTCTCTACATGCACGAGTGAAATAGCCAATAAAATGTGTTCAACACAACTAGACATGCGGCTAAATGAAAATCTCTTGGAAGCAGATGTATTTGGATGTATTGAGAATTAACCTTGAAAATGCATTTCCTACCCACATTTCAAACGAAAATGACAGAAATCTCCGGGCCTGAATGAGTTAATGGAAACAGTCTCCTGCCCATTCATAGTTGAATTATATGGGAAACTGATATGTTTTCTTTTTTTTCAGGAATTCAGTTAGCAAGAGAGAAGCCCATTAATTCTGAGGTATGTGAGATTCATTGGTGAAAAAATGTGCTTTACGGCAGTATGGGACAAGTTGAACATTTTGCTGGGCAAGTGAAATTGTTACTTGCCCAGAATTTTATATTCAGTAAGAAGGAAACGACTGATTTTTGCTCAAGTTTATAAAACTTTTAATTCTGGGCAGGTTTAGGATTTTCCAGCAATATAGATTTCTGATATAGTGAGATATAAAAGGAAAGATTTTTATTAGACTTTGAAAATTAAAGTCCAGGGCAACATTTGAGATTAAAACAGAATGTCCAGGATATATAAAACGATAGATCAACATAATAAGTTTTGAAAGCAGTGATATGAGTGCCAGAAACTGAATATTCAGAAAACAAGGATTCCTCCTGCAGAGAGATCTTAGAAATGTCCAAAATATTTCATTTCTCTGTCAGATACATTACTCAGTCGCATTACTGTTAGGAATTACTTTCTGCTAGCCCTATTATAGATATCAAAATGGCTTTTGGTCAGTATACACCTTTCCCTAGATAACTCACACACAACAGGGGTAAAAAACAGACTATACCTTAAGCAAGGGCACTAGTTACTGAAGGACAAAAAAAATAAGGGATGCCATCACTGCTTGACATTGAGAAACTCAATGGTGGTGGGGATATAACATGGCTGTTGAATGACTGAATACTCATTTTATAATTATGTTGGGAATAATTGTTATTAAAGAGATTTCTGATGAAGTTGTTCACTTTTCTGCATAAATTACCTTAGTTGGAAACTCACTTCTCCATAGTGAACTGTATCTGTGAAACAAAGCTTTTTATTTCACCAAGTACTCATTTCACCAGGTTGCCTTGCTACATGTGTCTTTGATAACATTTGTGTATGAGTATGCTTATTTAAGGTAGTTTAATTATATTACTTACACAGTATTATTTATAACAATGTTTGATTGATCAATTGAAATGAATAGACCCGACACATGACTGCTAGCTGTTAGGCAGGTAGGATTTGTACTCCTTCTAACTGTCCTTTTATTCCACCAGTTTTATGTAATTTGATACAAAAGACATAATTAAAATAATACGAAGCAGGTCTGTTTTTAATTCATTTGCACAATGCAAGAAATACTTCCGCAAGTTAGATGTCAAAACACAGTCAGTATTTAATCAGGTTCTCAAAAAAATGCTCATGGACAAAGATGTGATGGTAGATCGATATTTTTCATGTTTCAGTACAAGACGACACATTGCATTTATGATGATTATACTTAAAACAGATTAGAAGATAGAACTAAATACAAATTTCTCTTGACAAAACTTACTTATTTGGTATTTGTTACTACTCTGTGGTCTTGAGCTAAGTAGCAGAAAAAGCAGAACCAGCAAGTTTTTTAAAATTCAACAGATAATTTAATTCTTTAAGTTACAAAGTGAAAATTAGGTCGTGGGTTTGATCCCTGGCCGAGTCATACCAAAGACTTATAAAAATGGTACTAACAGCTGCCTCACTTGGTGCTCAGCATTAAGAGGTTAGTGTTAGGACTGGTTGGCCTGGTGTCAGGATAATGTGACTGGGTGGGACATGATGCTATATGTCTGAGACATGATGCCCCAGTGCTAGACATCACTATAAACTGCTACACTGCAGACATCATAGCAATATGACAGAAAAATTGTTAAAGCTGTTTAAAAAAATCCAAATCACAAAGTGAAAATTCAAGAGGAGCTTGCAGCATTGTGTATTAAATCCCAAATAATCCCTAAATGTTCTATTACAAGTCCAAAAGTATAAAAGATTCCTAATAAATTAGAAGTCTTGAATGTGCTGATGTGCAAATAGTCTTGAATGTGCTTATGTACCAAAAGGCTTGTTGTAACGCAGTGATAAAATCCAGAATGACTTTGAATGAAGTCACAATAATCCCAAAATAGTGTTTTAGCGCAAAATGTCATTCAACACTTTTTAATTCCAGTGAACAATTTAAATAATAAAATTCTCAAATTATGACTGAACACAACTGAAGTTTATTCCACACTGATCTGAAAATAGGAAAGAATCATTTTGTTTACTTCATTCTTATATATATCCCCACTTGACCTATGTTGCAGCAGCATTTTCTGAAAAATTTCAATCATCTTGATGGAAAATTGCACCAAACTGTATACAAGGTCAGGCCTTGAACTTAAATTCAGGAAACATCATGACAAACATCAGGTAGACAATAGAATTTCCAGGGGAAAATCCAATGTCCTGAACTCTAAACAAGGTAAACATATTGAACCAAAAATGTCATTAATGAAGTAGACCCAAAATCCAACTCTCAGTTCTGTACGACGTCAAGGAGACAAGCACACAATACAGATTAACTATACATAACATTATTAAAATGCTGCCTCTTTTAGATGTCAGTGACATTTTCATTGATAGAAATTTAGTTGAGTATTGTTCTTTATGGTGTACTATGAGTGTTGTTTGAAGAGAAAATTTTAATAAAATATATGACTTATTAAAAGTTGAGAACTTCATCTTGTTGATTAATTTTTTGGGGTAATGTCAATTCATGTTGGCAATAAAACATGCGTTGTATCAAGGTTTCATATACCTGTTTTGATTGCAATTTTCTTCATGTTCAACAGATAGGGGCTAAATATTTGTTGTATTTTCTAGCTACTGTTTTACAAAAAAAGGGATGCATGCCAGACCCCTTAGTGTAAGTGGGTTTGCGAGTTATCAGGACAGGAGTTATCGATGGAAAGGTGTATATTGACAAAGGTGGCACTCTACAGTTTCGTATGTAGCATAGGGTTAGAATTTTAAAGAAAAAGAATTTCCCTTGGTTTCCTCACTAGTTACACTGGCTATTTAAAAAAGACTTTGTATATCTTAGGTATTGTTCAAAGAACCTTTAAATCCCTTTATTTTGGTGTATGATTGATGGGTGTAATATGGGTTATAGAGTATACAGCTTGGCCTTACTCCAGATGTGCACCTTTCAAAAAAGTGCTAGCTCCACTTGGTCATTTTCACTTCCTGAACTTCAGAGGTAAATTGTAAAAAAAAGAGCCAATAACTTTTTTTTACATTTTATATATTTGGTAATTCATTCATTGCACTTTCTGAAGCTGGTATTGTCTAGTCTGGCAAAATTCATTTTCCCTATTTTAATAGCTGCCAAGGATAGTGTACTTTAGACAAATTCAGGTTGAGTTTTGGAGCACAAGATAGCAGTCATTTTAGTTAGCAGTGTGCTAAGATCATTTACAATTTCCAAAAGTACAATATCCAAAGAAATGTCAGCCACATTACATGAAAGTAGCATAGAGGTATGCCAACATTCTCACCACTGTGAATGTTTTAAATGCAAACAACTTCACCTTACATACATCACTCTCTCAAAAGTACATAATAACTGGTGAGCGCCACCAAAGGAAAGCATCTCTAATAGATTAGCTCCCCTTATCCCACTATTTGGCAACCCAGAATCTGCATGTCAGTTTTCTCTTTTGCTTGCGCTGTTAACAGGCCTCCAAGGAATCCACTGGATTTTACATCTGTTTTTACCACTCCACCATTTATTGTTGGCCTTGCAATGAGTCTGCATTTCATAGTGCATTTAATGACGTTTTACCCATTGTTACCTTTTTTGTTTATGATAAAACAGTAACTACATGATATCATATATTGATAGTTCATACGACATCTTGGAAATGAGAGCATATTTGAACATTATTATATTACTTTCTATATCATTAGTCATGATTGCTGCTTCGTTGTTGTTATTTGTGATTCAGGAGGCAACTCTATTTATTCAGGTTTGCTTTGCAGGTTTTGTTGGCATTTTTGATTTTATGTAGTCTTGTAATTGCACATACATATACATAACATTTTTCTTTGTAACTTGTCTTTGTCTTCTTTATCATTCAAGTCTACATCAGACAAATGCCAGTAAAGTGTGAATAATGCTGTCACTTTAAAGTAGAGGACGATAGCAAGGAAACATGCTTGGCATGTTCAAAATGTTTGTTGTCAAAAGACATTTAACATCTGCTGCAGATGGACTGAAGAAGTGTGGTCTATAGATCTAGCTAATTAGCTTAAGGGCAGAGAGATAAAAGCCAGATCAGACAAATCTAATACTGATGTCTTAAGAATACATCCAGACTCATATTCAATGCATAGCATTGGAGATGTGGAGATGCCTTCTACTCTACCTGCTAAGAAAGCTAAGCTTTGTCCCCCTACCCATGCGACACTGACACCCGTGTAAACTTTGCCATGCAACCCCAGTGGAGATGTGGAGTCTTGCATGATCAGCATTATTAAGGCACTATCGACTACATTGTCCAACAGTGGGAACACTGATTTTGCTTGTTCATTTTGGGTCACCTGGGTACAAATCCAGCTCCCTACTCTTGTTGATTTTGATGAAACAAAGACCATTTGGAGTGTTTTCAGATTTTACTGGTTGACCCAGTCAGTAGACTTTTCATATCAAAATGTATAATGTCCCGGTTGCCAACTGTCCGGATGCAGCTGACACTAGATTTACACCATAGATGCATTCCTTATGTTATGGTGTAAATCAAATGAAAATTTCCCCATAGGATACCGGCAAATTAAAGATGGGAAATGATACCTATTAAGTTTTTAAGCAGTGGTTATTTATGCATATTTTTCACACTTATTAATACATGTAATAATTTAATGCATCGTTGAGCGATGAGATGTGTGTGTGACAACAGGGATGGTGTAAAAATGAGCACAGTAGCAAAAATTGACTCTTATTTCATCATTATAGATCACATTAAAATGAAAGCACATAAATAGAATTGGGACATAGCAAGGGTCACCTGTACAGGTATTTGACCTGGTGCTAGAAGACATGGTCACCAACTATGTCCTATAAATGGATTTCTTGGCTACACCAATGAGCATAAAGGCTGGCCAGCCAGCTATCCATCCACCCAGCCAAACTGGATTTATCAATGCTTTCTGTTTATGGTGACCTGGCAATAAAGCTAACCCAGTTGATCACACCAATTCAGCTGACCACACAGGCCATAATGAGTCAGCTGGCTGTATGAGACCAGCAGTCAATTCTGGCCATGCAGCACTTATTAACCCCAAATCCAGAATCAAAACTCATGCTGACAGCCTCTGTTGGCCATTTTCATAGTCAGGTCATTTATGACACGAACCGAAGATATTGTTGTTACCATGTGGAATGTACTACCCCTGGCACAGGAGAAGGAGGCTCCTCAAACTGAGTCATTTGGACTCAGACCTACCTGAGAATTCTGATTCCACCATGGAACATACAGAATTTATTTTTTTTTTGAATGCTATCGCTTACCAGATATCCTCCACCTCTAGTGTTGAATATAGCCTACAGAGTTATACCTTTTGTAGATACAGATGAACATCCATCATTTGGATTTCTCCTGCAGTCTTCCAAGATTGTGTTGCTTTCTCAACACATTTCTAACAAGATATGCCATCCAGGCAAGAGAATAGATGTTTTTCAACAAATTGTTAAATAATGCATGCCAGTATTTACTACATGGAAGTTCCAACGTTGGATAAGAATCTTGCGAGAGAAAAAAACGTCCCTGTTTCTCATTGCGGACACTAGCACCATTTTCCCAAATGGTTAAATAAAAAAATAAAAAAAATTAGAAGAAATCACACAAAAATCACATTAAATATATACAGTGAAACTCCTCAAAACTGAACCCTCAGGATACTGGAATCCCCCTAAGACCAAATTGTTTTTAGTCCCAAAATTTTCCTTCTTCAATATCATCATTGTTTCCCCAGTAAACCGGAACCCCTCAATTCTGAATACCATAACAATATTTGATCCTAAATTCCAATTTTACTCTTAAAAATACCCCATAAAATCAAAACTCAGTTGAAACTTGGAAATATATTTTAGCTGTTCAATTCCTGACACGTGCAGGTACAGATTATGGATAACAAGTGCAGTAATAGTCCCATCTATGAAACAAAGACCTGGAAACTGCCCCAAAGGGCATGAGAGGTAAACACAACACTTGACACGTGCACCAACACAGATTAGGGCTGACATTAGTCTCTGAAGTCTTTGCACCATACAAAAGAGTCAGCTTTTAAGGCTAATTACATGTATTAAAAAACTAAATGCTTATAGGAAGGCAGTTGAGAAAAACTATGTTTATCTGCTGATTATCTTATTGTGATTGATACAAGAGCAGCAGAACTTTGTTTGCTTGTTTTTTTGTTGTTGTTTTTAAAGTTAAATATTAGTGCTTTATTAACCAAGCAGGTGGCTTCGCTTTTGATACTTCATCAAGGGGGATTGACAGTGCAGTATTACAAATGTTAGATTCACTCAAATGATTTTCAATAGAGAAAAATTATTACTGTACATATATGTATTTAAATAGCCATGACTGTTGCTTGTCTTCACTCACTTATCAAGATGTGAGAACAACTGGCTCAGTGTTGTAGGATTGAATTTTTGTTAAATTTGTGCACTTTTAGAAACACAGATACTGGTACTTTCATAACTGCATTCTCTCTCTCACACACACACACACACACAAACACAAACACAAGCTCTCAGACAGAGATTTTTTCACATCTGCAAAAGCCTCAGTAAGCTGGAACTTCTCAAAACTGGAAAAAATTGGGTCCCAAGGATTTTTAGTTTTGAGGAGTTTCACTGTATGTTTTTTTTATAAAAAAGCCCAATAAAAAACCGACCTGTCTTCCCTTATTTTAAAACCAGTGCAATAGAGAACATATTTCTTTTTAACATGTCAGCAGTGCACTTTCGTAAAGTGGACATGATAGTATTGATTCCAATTCAAAATTATTTAAGAATGATATTTTGATTTCATCCCTTCTAGATATGGCATTTCTGGCCATTCTTCGCTTGGTTGAAAAAGCAAGAAATGACGGGTACTAATATTAGTATCCCTGCTTTGTGGATGGGGTACTATTATGAGCCTGTATGTGTCAGTAGAGCAGCTGGGTGTGATTCACACCCGATGCTTTGTCAGCATGCTGTCATATTGTCATCTGTGAATGTGGTGGGTAGAGAATGATCTTTAGAAGCTCTAAGTGCTTTACAGTATTAGATAACAAATACAATGACAAGATTACAAGAACAAACACCATGAAATTACAAAACAAAATGAAGATGTTAGGTTTGCTTGTGTGCCATGCATTAGCTGGGTTCTATTTATCATTTGAAGGTTTCTCTTAGTACAGAGATGGAGGGTTAGGGACTGGTACAGTGAGAAGACATATGATGCAGAGGTGATCTGATGCAAGTTCTTGGGACACCAATGAACATTTTAGAATACAGTGTTATCATCAGGTCATTGAAGAATCCAGTCTAATATGTAACCATGTTCATGAGTAGGTTGGCTAACCGATTGTTTAAGGTTGAAAATGTGAATAGATTCTAGGAGTTTTGATGTGCATGGATTTCCAGGACAGTTGGATTGAAAATTGAAATCTCCAATAATAATCAGGTTGTCGCCTATTGAATTTCCATACTCCAGGAGGTTTGAAGACTGCCCCAAAAAGAGAGATTCAGTGATTTTTTTTTTTTTTTGTTTTACAAGAAGAATGGTGGTAGAGGCAGGGAAAAAATGGACTAACCTTTTTATTCCACTTTGAGTGAGGTTTGTACCAGTAAAAACAGTTCGTCTTCGAAGTTTAAAGTTTTAGTGTAGTTTAGATGGTGTATTGTGGAGTTCATTGTGATGACAGCAATTCCATCTTTGCAGAAGTGTCATGGGAACAACTTGATGGAGTAACTGGAGGGTGTTAGATCCACACACTTTGGCTCATTGCCTGATGTTTCTTTTTTTCACTGCCCTGTACATTTAAGTAAAGATGAATGTAGTCCAAAGTTGTTAAGTCTAATGCACAGTGTAGTATTGAGTGCCAAGGAGTTGTTATTTAATGCAATTAAGGAGGGTCCATCGTAGCATAAATGGGTTGACTGGCGAGTGTAATGTGATGACATGTTCAAAACAAAAGATGACTGTAGTACAAGTGGGGCAAAAAGAATGAGAAAAAGTCTAACAGTTCTCCCCCCTAAAACAAGCAAATGAAGAAACACACTCCAGCAGAGTGGCCAATGCATGACAAAACCACCAATGTAGATGAACAGTCAACAAATACATATGACATGAGAAATGGCACAAAAATCCAGAGCAGCGTTCGCAGCCTCAAGCCTGTTAAGTGATGGTAGTCATTTTGACTTTTTAGCTTTGACTTTGTCTGGCACACAGTGCACAGAAAGAATTACAACACTGCAATTGTGGAGAGGATCACAGCCATCCATTCTAAAGCATACGAGGAGAAGTGGCAAGTCTCCATTGACTGGTGTCACTTCCATGATGTCACACCTGTCTGTCTCTGTTACCCCAACTGGCCAGCTTCCTTCTCTTTCCCTTTAAAGAGAAGTGAGCATCCATAACAATTAAGGGATATCATTCCATGATTTCCATTACCTTCATACATCATGAAAGAGAAGACATTGGTCTTATGAATAACTTTTTTGACCTGCCTTATATCGACTGATGTTTAAATAAATAACATTATAACTGCTTTCTTCAATTGATCCCACAGGAGAACTGTTACAGAACCCAGTCCATGCTCTCAGAATTGACCTGAAACATATGGATAATATATGGTCTGGATGCTAGAGACTTTTCCTTCCACTCAATGGCAGAAAATCAAGATGGAATTCTACAAATTCTTGCAGCTTGATTAAAGGGAGTTAAGTCCACATAATCTTGCCTCTCACATGATCAAGTACAAATAACGAAGATTTAAACTCATGAAATTTAACAATCTCTGAGCTCTGCATTCTAATACAATGCCTCCTTCAAGACATCATTGAGTCAGTGGGCTATCATGTTCAATTTATTTTCCAACTTGTAACTGTGTGACATGTCCTTGCAATGAACTGAGCTGAATCTGGTCAGTTGGTTGTTTCCTGTCCAAATAGTCACCATGCCCCTTGAACAATTGCACAATTGTTTCCTTGGGTATGAGTAGTTGATCTTCACTGGATTTGCCTCAGAAATTCTTTTTTCTTCATAGGCATCTGCTGAATGTACAAACCTACAGGGTCCATCCTCACACATTCATGACCTCAGTCATTCATTTGTACTGATTAATGTTGGAAAATTTCATCCTTTTAGTAGAGCTCCTAATGTGTGACTTAGTAGAGGACAGATACTCAACATTTCCACCTCCTATTACCTGTTTTCCTTACATTAATGTGATCAAGTACATATTTGATGGAGAAAGAAAATTTTGTGATAATTTATGTTTCTCAGAAAAGTCTTACTTGATCACATTACAACATTCTTCCGCACATCCCTTCAGATACAAGCGCCATGTTTTATGGATTGCTCCAGTTAAAAACTGATGACATCCGGATTCTGGGTTGCCACTTTGTGGGATAAGGAAAATTATGTAAAAGAATTGCCTCTTTGTCTAAATCATGCAATGAAAAAAAAATGTTTTCATGTAATTATAAATTATCATTGCATTTCACAGAGCTATTGTGAACCTGAACAGAGATGCTGCCAGATTGCATGAATGTGCAAAATTTGTATGAATTTGTGCACTTGCACAGCAGAAATGCACAAGAACTCCCACAAATTAGTTCAAAGTCAAGCATTAAAAAGGTACATTGCACAGCATACAAGTTTTATTTAATTGTTAACCCTTAAAATTTTACCACAACACAAGTAGTGCCACAAGTAAAGGTCTCATAACACTTATGAGGCATGTCTTTTCAGGTAGGCAGCTGTTTACACAACTGGATACTCAAGCTCGATATGAAATAGTTGTTAAACTAAATTTGATCGAATATTGTGTGCTGGAACAAGCGTCCTGTTATATTTTTAACCTTGCGTTACTAAAGGAAGTGTTACAAATGCATGTTTGCATTACAGGCTACCTGGAAACCTAAAAAGGCTGACCCCAAACATTGATAAAGTAAGATAATATAGGGTTTTCTTAAAGTCAGCATGATTTAAAACAATTCAGCATAAGCTCTAATGAGCTTTTTAGTGACATGACGTAAAAAAAAACAATCAAGTCATAAAAACAAAGATGATTTGCATGAAAGACAACCACAGCATAATACATAGATACTACTGGACAAAACACAGAGCATAACATAAAATATAAGCAAGTAAAGCATTTTAAAAAGGCAGTATTTAAAAGCAAATTTTGTCTTTAGGCAAGTAAAAGAAATAGAATTATCCAGTGAAATAAAAAAGTAGGGAAAAAAAGAATGAAAAAGAAAGAAACTCGGTTCCTTAAAATTAAGTGGTTGCAATAAAAATTTAATTAAAATCACATATGACTTAAATCATGCCAAGATGCAGATTATGCCTTGCTTAGAAAAAGAAAGGAGCTACTGCTAGGTCAGTTGATGGTACAGTGCTGTACATAAGACAAGGACAATAAGACAAAATGGGGTAATACTAATATTAGTTGTCATCTTCATGCAGGAAAGTATGGGGGGTTTATGTTGGGGTTTGGGTGTAGGGGTAGATATTACATTTGTAGTCTTTATCATTCCATGATAAAATTGTTCATCTAAATGAATTAAAATTTGATTTTCCATCTAATGTGACCAGGTAGCTCATTCCATAGAATGGCTGCTGTATATGTGATTGATATTTTGCCACATATTGAGGTTTTAATTCTGGGGACATCTTAAATATTTGAATATCTAAAATGGTATTCATTTTGTTTAGAAAATATCAGATCATCCAGACATTTGGGAGCAAATTTCAAAGTTTAAAAGTCTGTAAAGCCATAGCTCTAAGTCTGTGCAACTTCAGGGCTGGCATTTTTGCTGTAAATAATCATTTATGATAACTGCTTGTGTAGTCATCATAGGCAAATCTCATGTGTTGTTACAAGTTTAGTTATGGTTTTCTCACTGTAGAGGTGCGAGGCTAAGGGACAGAAGTTGAAAATGTATATAATAAATGTACGCATGATCGTCAGTTGACTTCAATCTTTCATACAAAGATTTTTGTACATGTGAGTTGAATTGCAGTTGGTAGTCAGTGTAGCAGTTCAGATGATGATTTCATTTTGCAGATACTGGCTGATGATAGTGATGATGATAATGATTTTGAAAGTTTTGATTTATATCATATTATTGGAGCTTGGAAAGTGTTACTGGAAATACCAATGATTGATTTTGAGCCAAAAAATGATAGTGAATATTAGTGCAATGTACATGTCCATGCTGGTCAACCCTCACTTCAGCAGTATTTTTAATTTAAATGTAGAAATGAAGAACACATGTCTTAATTAAAATATAGGCAATTTAAAAGTGGAGTGCAATTTTCATTTCCTTTCTCAAGCAATCCAACACTGAGGGATCTTGTGGTACAAAAATATATTGTACTTTAAGGGTTAAGATAAATTGAATAAATAGCAATAGAAGAAGAAATGAGAAAAAGGATACATGTATTTATTTGATTAAAATACTTCTGTCTGACCAAACAGACTATGGCATGGCTTGATGGACTTGGAAGACTAAGACAGGATTATGGAAGAGATAAGAAATCTGGAGTAGTAGTAAGCAGAGCACTGATTCAAGAAAGTTTTTTTGATAGTGAAAAATCTTTTTTTGGGGCTGATATATCCAAGAGACAGTACCTATGAGCGGTGGAAAATTTGTGTGTGTGTGTGTGTGTGATTTTGATTTTTAACTTAGCTTTAACAATTTTTCAGTCGTATTTCTACAATGTCTGCAGTGTGGCAGTTTATATTGACTAGCAATGTGGCATCATGCCGCAGACATGTAACATCATGTCCCACCCAGTTGCATTATCCTGACACCAGTCCTAAGACTAACCTCTTAATGCTGAGTGCCAAGCGAGGCAGCTGCTAGTACCATTTTTGTAAGTCTTTGGTATGATTCGGCTGGGGTTTGAACCTGCTACCTCAGGAGCAGTTGTGGAAAATTGCACTTAACAATCATGAAGAACAAGCTGGCTGAACTAACAGTACATACGTCCCTTCAGACAACAGACTGAAAGGGAGGGCTTTTAGCACAGAAAAGTATTCATAGACAAATAAGGAACTGATTAAGATTAGAAACAATCAACAGAATATTGCTTATGCAGCCAGAGGGGACACCTTTTGTGGATTTTGATTTCAGTAGAGCCCTATCAGAGCGGAGCAGAAAGACAGACAGATGCATATTGAAGTGTTTTATAATATTCAGCATGGTTGTTTCATTGCCTCTTTATTTTTGTTTTCTTCTCCACCCTTAGTTTGGTTACCCGTGGGAAGATCCCTATAGCCAAAATGCTGGCAGCATCTCAGCATTTATATTGATGGACATTGAATGAGTTTAAATTTCACATCCTCGTTCAAAAGAGTTATGGCCACTGATTACCTGTCTTCAAACTTTGGTTTTCAAACTGAAGTTCTTCTAAGTCTCCAATGAGCAAATTGTGTGGAGGTGGGCCCTTTGTGGTGCACAAGAGGTAGTAGTGATGCTGTTATGATTTTAGCACTGAGAGTCCCATTGAGAGTCTTAATGGTGTGTATATATAGTGCTTTTCAGTGTGTGTGGAGTCCTAAAAGAAACCCTTTTACTGCCAATCTGTGAAGTACATTGGGGTCAATAGGAACAAATAATAAATAGGTTGCAGACTTACATAAATTCTTCTTGATGTCCATTACTCAACTTGCCTGGTACAAGTTGCATTCTGGCCTTGTTATTCAACATCCCACTAGATTATTGGCCACTCTCAAGCCAGGCTGGAGCACTAAGCTTGTTTGACTGTAAATGGCATGGAGTTAGCTGATGGTCTGTCACTTTTGGCAGTTTGATTATATAACATGTACAAATTAAATCTGGTTTAACTTCATTATCTTTCATCCACTTTTTGAGACATTTTCACTGTGAACCAAACATTTCTTTCTAAAAATGTGCTAAATTTTTCAATAAAATCTTTTGCTTTTAAAGAAAATACTTTGCTAATTAGTAAGCTTGGTTAGATTTGATTTAGGAAGTCATGGAAAATAGTGAACACTTTGGATAGATGGTAATGAAATATTCCTTATTTTGTATTTCAGGTATCTGACAGTGACACTGATAACATAGATTTCATTTTGGGAATAATAAGTCGTCTTCATGATGAACTGGCCTATCATAAAGGTAAGGAGGTGTAACACGTTATAAAGTTTTCTGCCATAAAATTATTTTTGACATAGACTAGACAAGCGTATGGGATAGCCTGTTGTCTGCTATCCAGCCATCCATTAGCACAATTTTTTATCACAATTCCATGAAACTTAACACATTCATTTCAAGATCTAGTTGGTCCTAAATGCAAATGGTGCCACAGGGACGTCTTTTATGGCCGCAACAGGAACTAATGGTGAAACGATTCATTGATATTTTGATGCATCAATAATTCTTCTATAATTGTGCATATATTGATACAAGTGGTGGAAAATTTATAAAAAACCCAATACTTACTGTATGCAAGTTATTTTTATTTTCAGCAGTTGTCAAAAATTGTATTAGTCATTTGTCTTGTTGCCTTGTTGTTCTTTAAATTGAGAATTTGAGACAGGTATTGCAGGCAGATGCACCCATATTTGTAAGTTAAATAAAAAAGGACATGATAACACTCACTTGCCATCTACAAATTAACACCAAGTGATGTTGTTCATAATATTGCCCCCCCCCCATTCCATGGTAATTATTTTATTGTAACAACTTGTTCGGCATAAAGTAGACCGATTTTCCTCTGACCCTTACCACCCCATTTTTTTATATTTGGATTTTATGTTGGAATGTAGGCTAATAGCAAAATGCCTATCAAAAACTTGGAATTTGCAGACACCATGTGGTGTTGGCATAGGGTAGCCGGACTAGCAAACTTGAATGCCCTTACATCGGGCTATACCTGCATGAAATCAGGTATCAATGTGATTTACTTTTTCAGAAATTGTGAGAGAGTATAACATGTCTTTAATCTGTTGACAGACGAATCGAAACTACAATGTTGATGAAATTTGGCATGGAATTTGCCATATGCATTGCTAGTCATATGACATAAATGGTTGTTAAACTAAATTTGATTGGCACATTGTGCCTGGAACAAGCATTATGCCATAATTTAAACTTGCATCAAGGAAGTTCTACAAATGCATGTTTACAATATGGGCTAATCAGAAAACCCAAAATGGCATATTGACAGAATGGTTAACCTTCAGATGAGGATTTTGTTGGGCAAATAGAGACTGATGATAATTATGATGACAATAATTTTTAAAGATATGAAGTGTATCAGATTATTGGAGCTGGGAAAAGTGATAAAAATGGAGACACCAGTGAGTGATTTTGAGTTAAAAAATGGTTTCAAATACAAGTCTGATATATGTGCTGGATGGGCAGAAATAGACGGCATGCTGGTCAATCACCCTTTCAGCAAATACAGTATAGAAAAGGGAGAATACCAAGCCAAATTAAAATAAATTCAATTTAAATGTAGAATGCAGTTTTCGTTCTTCTTTCCTAAACAATTTAGCCCTGCAGGATCATGTGCTACAAAAGTATATTTCCTTATTGTGGTTAAGATAAACTGAATAAATAAGAATGAAATTAGGAAGTAAAGATGTTTTGATCAAAATATCTGTCTGGTGGCTAAAGTGAGTCCTACATCTGATCAGATGGAGCAGCCTTATATGGCCCAAAATGTTGAATAAAAATCACTGACAATTACCAGGTAGTTTCCATGAAACTACTTTTCTTTTGTCATGGATGAGGAGTGCATATAAATTGGTGCTAGGTATATGTGTTTAATCTGCATACTGAAAATACAACCAGTAAATCAAATAAAAGGGCACCACCTACCACTGACAGACCTTCAAAAGATGCAAAAACCGTCAAGTTAATATGTGTATTGATAGTGTATTTTATCATAGGCAGTGTATCATGGATCATATAGATTCGTGGCACAGTTGTATCATTTCACCCCTAACAGGAACCATCTTGAATATCTTGTTATTGTTACTCTTTCTTAATAAAATTGCCATTGATAAGACCTCCAATATGGCCACCATAGTTGTCATCTTGAAAATCTTGTTACTGCTACACTACCTAAATGGAGGGTCATATCAAATGGGCTTTTCACCAAAAGACCTTTAATTATGTCTGGTTCAGCCTGAATTGAAATAATACATATCTATAAAAGCAGCCATCATGAAAATCTCATTATTGCTATCCCTCCTAAATTGTAAATTATATCAGATTGGGCTTTTCACCAGAAGATTTCTTATGATGTCTAGTTGGTCCTAAATGAAAATGTTTTCTATTTAACATCAAGTATGGTCACCATGGCAGCCATCAGCAGAATATTGTTATTTCTGCTCCCAATAAATGAAAAGTCGTATCAACATGAAAGGCCCTACTATATGTAGACTAGCTATGTGGTTGATGTAGACATGCAGAAAAGCTTTGCTTTTGGACAATTTTTGGAGAAATTTCTTGAAAATGAGTAAATGAAAAGTGTGAGAATTCAATTTGTCATTTCTTGCCTTAAATTGTTTTGAAACCTTAAAGGCAACGTGTAGCAGGTGTAGATGTGCATTAGATTTTTACTTTTCTCATTTTTGCATTACTTTTGGGTAATTTTATTGAAAAGGTATCTATTAATGGGTATTTAGAGAAGTCGAGTTGTGAGAAGAAGCTAATCATAACTTGTAATTTGCTCAAAGGATTTTATTGACATTTTATATGCTAAATAAGTATTTGGTTTAGATGTGCAATATGGTCTTAATTTCTTTTCTATGTCTCTAACATTTTGGATAATGTTCTTGAAAATTGTTGAAAAATTTAGCATTTTGTTGAGTCAGGTTTTAGAAAAAGTTTCTCATTACTCCTGAAGCTTCTTGACAGAAAAACATTTAGAAGAGCATGTGTGTCTGCAACTGCATGTATTTCTTGTTTAAAAAAAGTTATTAATCATGTTTTTCTTGAAAGATAAGGAGCCTGTGGTATACCATAGTTTGCACAGGTCTTGATAAACTCATGACTTTTGATGTTTGGTCATGGAGAACTCTCAAAAACCCTCCAGAATTAGAAAAAGTAAAGAAAACTCTTGAAATTCTTTAAATTTCAGACAGTCCTTTACAATGCCTTGTTAACTTGTTACTATTGTTTAATTTTTACCTATTTCAATATTTGCGGGGTCAGATTGAGAGTAAATGATCATTTTAATCTTCCGTTTTGCCACACATTACCTTTACTTGGATAATTACTGTATTATCTCTTCTCTTATAGCCAGACTGTGTTATGTTGTGTCATGTGTTTACTTGTGCTTCTCAAAGTATAGTTTAGGTATTTTTATCTGTAAACCAGTCAATACAAATGGTGGATGAGGAATGTGGAATGTTGGAAAAATGCATGCTCAGTTGCAGATGGATCACAGATTCAAAATACTCATGGATTAGAGAGTTCAGAGGAGACAGGTCCATGGCAATGTATGCTTGATGTAACCATTTAACAGATTCTGGGAAAAAAATATGGGAGTATGAACTGTCCTTTCACAGAAGACACAAGACATAAAGAAACACTAATCTTTATGAGCACTTTTGAATTCTCTGAACAGTCATTATTGACTTCTTTTTTTCAAGACAGATTCTGAGAAAACTGGTATCAGTCATCTACAAATTGCCCCCTTTACTATCTGATACAGCTGGAGGATTGGGACCCATGTTTCAGGCAGATCTCCTTCCCAAGAAGTGACAGTTAAAGCTGACAGTCTCAGCGAGAAGCCAGGTCACCTTCCCAAGCAATCCCAGTTAAAGCTGAGTCTCAATGACAAGACAGATATCCCCCCCTCTCAAACAATAACAGTAAACAGTAAAAGCTGACAATCTCAGTGAGAAGGCAGATCTCTCTTCCAAGGAATCACAGTTGAAGCTGACATTCTCAATGAGAAGGCAGATATACATGGACAGTCAAAGCTGACAGCCTCATTGAAAGCCAGATTCCTCCGAGTAATTAACATTTATCATTCATTAAAACTGTATTAGGAAAATATCAAAAGAAAAAGCCCAGGAATGATATAATCTGGAAGAAAAATTGAATGATATAGTAGAGTCATGCAGAAGTAAACATGGAAAGATTAGACATAGCTTTAAAGATACAATACAATGATTTGACAAAGTACACTTGCAACTTTAAAATTATTAAGGTAGTAAGTTTTGTTGGCAGTGATTATTGTATATATGTTGATGTTAATATTTCAAACATTTCTCACTTTATTTTAAATTTTGATAGATGGACTCAATACGAAGACCATAAAAAAAAGGTTTTAGAATTTGACTTGGAAAGGGGGAAAGTTAATTTAAGCAAGCCCCTGAAAAAATTATAGAAAGTTCTTGAAAACCCCAGGAAAAGTCCCAAAATGTGTTCTGTGATAGTTTGTACAAACCATGGTATTTATACTGCTGTCTTATGAAAGCTTGCCCCCCCCCCCCGATGAAAATGCCAGAAAGTAATTGGACCTTTGTGTGAAAGTCCTAGGAAAATCACAGTGTGCATTGCTCCAGTCCATGTCATTTGGGAGTGGAGTGTTTTTAGTTGTTTTTAGTCACTAACCTTGCAATATTACAGACTTGGAAGGTCATTCAGGTAATTTTTATAAAAGCAAGTTTATGCCATGCTTGACTAATTTCAGATGCTGTGGTCACTTGTATCTTCATTCATACAATGTGTTCTTTAACTGTTATGCGATTTCTGCAACCTATGTGGAAGTGGTAGAAGCAGAATTCACCAGTGCAATCCATCATACACAGTCCCAGCTTAATCATCACCTTCTTGACCAGAACAGACATTTTCATCAGCTCTGATTGGACTAATTCTGCCTAGATATGATAGTCCTTTCAGTGATATCTGATCGACATCATTCAAAACCAGCTCAGACACGGCATCAGTTGATGCAAATAGAACCTGGTTACCATATATCCCTAACCAGTCCCTGCATCATGGACATGGTACTGGAATTAAATGATGACCCTGTTCCTTCACGACAAGATTTGCATATACTCTACTATCGAGAGCATTGTTGGTTCACTAGTCATATAAAACCTGCTTCCTAGTCACTGTTGCTAAAGGCAGCATGCAGAATCAGTGAGATACATGCCTTGTTGGCTGACCTGAACAGTCTATAGGTCTAACATGATCTTTTGATTTCAGTTGTGATGACCCCTGCTTTTGTGGTCAACAATAAGGTTTTCAGTTATGGGTAATCTGTCTTTTGTTGTGAAAGTTCTTTCCTCGTTGGAATCTTTGTTTCAGAACCATTTACATGACCCGGTGAAGGCCTTGAAGTGGTACCTGAATGAACTGAACTGGTGCAAAGAGGGAGATCCCATTTATCTATACCTTTGAAAGAGGAAAGGTTGATATCTCAGCTGAAGTTCTACCAGCCTGTATAAGATGGATTATTCACTCTGCATACAGACAACTAACCTAAGATCAAATGAAATTATTGTGCATGTCAGTTCATGAAGTTAGGGCAATCACCATGAGCATAGCATTCAAGGACACCTGTTACCTAACAGATACACAAGCCATGGGATGAGGGGAAGAAATGACACTTTATTTTTATGGGTTTCAAATTTTGTGTTTTGGGTAAAAGTACTATACCTAATTTTGTGGCTCTATCATTTATGAAATGAAACAGCCTCTGAAATAATGCATGTGTCTCTGTAAATGATTTTATTAGCATTCGTACATTTGCAAGCAAGCAGATGTGATCTGTTCTGCAGTTATTAAGTTGTTCAACTCAGTTATTATGGCTAACATCTGGCATAAATGTGGAGATCTTGAAAAATGCCTACTTTTTTTTCCACACATGTCCAAGTTAGCACATTTATTATCACTATTTTAATTAGGTTCTCATGATTTCTTAAAGACCACTATCAAAGCATAAAGTTCTCAATTATTAGAGATCATATGTATGAACAATGTAAAACTCTCTTGTTCAAAACAATTCTGCAGAATTGCCTGATGAGAACCCATTGTTGCTGATGACCTTGACTTAGTCCAAAATTAAATCTGTAAAGTTCTGATGTATGCCCCTGGTATATTGCACATATTATTTTTGCTAGTGCTGAAGGAATTGTTACAGAATATGCAAAATTTAAACTGCAAAGATAAGGACAGTGGAGATACACACTATGATCAGGTCTTGGTTGACCTGAAAACATCTACCCTTAAGCCAGTTGATGCAAAGCGCCTTATCTGCACACATGACAAAGTAGTACCTTGAGAGATGTGATTGAAATAGGCTTTGAGAAAGCAAGACTGATCTGCTAATAGTTTACTTAATAGTTAATTGGTATGTGCACAATTTATATATATAAATGGGTATAATATGTACTTTGGCAAATAAAGGTGTACATGGACAGCAAGTAAATCTGCATTTATTACTTTACATCATGTAGAGTCATTACAGCCTTTCATGCTGATTAAATTTTTTGCATTAAAATTCAAATTAAATTGTAATCAATTCCAGCGCTAATCATCATTCAGGTACTGATCCTTATGTACATTTCACATTCTTAGTACTATTATAGAGGCCAGTCAACTTGGTAGATATTGTGTAGTGACTTTAAATTTATGGTCTAGCTCACCCATAAAAACCATGAAAATTGGAACCCATTGAATTTACAGTGTTTCACAGCACCTCAGAGATCCTTATCCCAAGGGATCAGTTTGACCTGGTGAGATCTACAGCAGCAATACAACAGACTACTGTACCTTTGGGCAGCTTCTTAGTGACACAGCTCACATGATTTATGCTGCAGGGGGGAGGGTTATTTCTGAGCAGTTGCATCTAGGCACATGGAGTCACTTTCTCCAGCCTATATACATATGTCACGAGTTGCAGCAGCCTCATATACAGTGTACTATAGGGGACCAACAATTGGCCTTCTCCATGGTAAATGATGTAAATCCCAGCACATCTTATCAGTTCTCCTAAGGTATTGTAATCTGGTAACATATCTGAAGAAACCAAGTTTTAGGATAAAAATTTGTTAATACTTACCTGATTATAGTACATATTTAACCTCCCAGCCTTCCCCTCACTGAGGCTCAGTTATTTGTTACTGGTGGAGTGTGCATTTTGCTTCATTAGTTGCTGAAGCTTGGATGTGATGTGGTGCCAATCCTTCTGTTGAAGGGGAGATCAGTTTTGTCTGACTTCCACCTGCCTATAGTTTTTTTATAGCTAAAATTTGATTTTGGAGAGCTGTGATTGTGAGGCACTTGTTCTACTCCTGCGATGTTATGATCAGGCAAGCAGTATTAAAAAAACAACATTTTACTCCAAAAATAGGCATCTCAGTAAATGCACCAAGTTGTCCTAAAGCTGTAGTTTATTAGAATTGCTTTTATTCTTTTTTGTTTCATTTTATTGCACAGGAAAGTATGAAATGGGTGAACTATCCAGTGGAGAAACAGCTAGGTGGAGTAAGGAAAGGTACAAGACATTTGTGGAGAATATGATCTCCAGTAGACAGGTATATATATATATATATATATTTGTTGACTCAAATGCTACAGCTCTCCCCTGTTATAAAGCGATTCCAGATATAACATGGTACCACTTTGGACCACATGACCAAAATAATACCAATATATAACAGTAAGGGTTGAAAGAAAATGTGGTGAATCTTTTTTTTTGTATCTTATTTTTTATTTCAGAATGTCAGTATTTAACAAATGTGATAGTTCCTGCTATACCATGGTTCTGTATATTCTAAATATGTCATGGTTTCTTAGATATCACAGTTCTCCGTATATCAAAGTTCAGTAAATAACATGGTCTGTGGTAATGGACCCTATCTTTCACATTATACAAGGGAGAGCAGTAGCTGTAACTACAGTTGGACAGATATTTTTTATGATTGATGTACAGTTTCAGTGTTTTATCAACAAATGGCTTCATGCAAGTCATTTGGCTCATCAAGGCAAAAAACTGAGTCAAAATCCAAACCTATGAGTCCTATTCAAGCCGATGATCAGTCTAAAGTAGTTTTTAAAAAATAATTATATTGTTTAAATATTAGTTATATAATGTGACTAAAGCCAATAAGGCAATTCCTTTGCCAGAAGCATCTGAACATTATATATTTGTTAAAAATCTTGTTGATGGTTTCATATCATCAGAAATAATCTGAGCATATATGACAAGGCATTTATTGTTGGCTATGTCAGTACTTTCATCTGCCATTGCTGTCACAAATGATGAATTTTGCAGGTCACATATAAGATTATCCTCAACAACATTTTGATAGGCTCTCCAGTGCCTCTGAACAGGTAGTAGCCAAGTCATACTGAATGGCGGAATTCTTCAAAATGCCAATGACACCAATTTCTTTAGCAGTTAAGTCATGTATTAAATTAAGAAGAGATTTTATTTTTAAAAAGGGATGTCTTTTACACTCAGCTAATGTACACACTTAAGTAGAACTTTTGCTGGTATTTCTTGTTTGTAAAACTGCATTAAAATCTGCCTGGTGTTCTGAACCTTCCAGAGGTCTCGGAAATGCTTAATCACGCGTATTTGGACGCCAATTCTTTTATCTGGGACGCAGAAAATCACTTAGGCGGGAGTCCTCCGTACACAGATAATAGGTGGGCGGCAAATTCAAAGACTTACCAGTCTTGCTTCAGCCACCTGCTTAGTGAGAAAATGTATTGATCACTTAGCTGTGCAAATATTTACAATTAGAGAATTCAGTGGCTGAAAGACCCCTTGATGTACATGTTATCATTATAAGTGTACATCAAAAGAGCATGATGCAATAACTGGACAGAAAGTTCAAAGACTTTGACTGGTGGCAGGGTGGAAAAATGTGCTGATATTTACAATGACAGAATTAAGCGGCTGAAAGACCTCCTGATGTATGTGTTGCCATTATAAGAGTATGTCAAAAGAACATGCAGCAGCTGGGCGGCAAGTTCAAAGGCTTTGACTGGCGGCTGGGTGGAAAACTATGCTGATATTTACAGTGATTGAATTCAGAGGCAGAAAGACCCAGAGATGTACTTGTGGTCTTTTATAAGAGTACATGAAATAAACAATTTTAGGTTTCATAATTGTGTTCATTTCCGAGTGTAGCGGAATAAGCAGTGCACGTGACCTCGGAATCAAGATATGTTGAGACTTGGACAAAATGCCATTGACAAATTTGAATATTTTTTAGAGTTCAATCAACAGTTTGTTTTCTGGCAACCCAGCATTCCTTCCCAGTGTACTGTTATGAAAGTTATTGTTTTTTTGCACATTTGGTCATCGAGGTTTATTTTAACCTCTGGACATAGATGGCAAAACGTAAAGGCGCCTTCACTGTCACATTCTTCACTCAACTTAACTTCTTTTGGAAAACGTAGCCAGCTGTATGTTTTCAACCATCGGCGATGATTTTAAGACCAAACCTTTATTTTGTGTTAATCAGCAAAAACATAACAATTGAGTGCGTCAATTGACGTATCGGCGACGATTTTTAGACCAAACCTTTGTTTTGTGTTAATCAGCAAAACATAACATTGGGGTGCGTCAATTTACGTACCATCGTCGACTTTTGTGCGTCAAATTAGAAAATTCTGCGTATTTGACGCATGATGCATGGGTAGATAAAACACTGCAGTTTGCCACCCTCTTCCCCCTATACAAGGTCATCTATCTGTGATTAATATAAATGTGGTTTAAGAAAAGCTGTGACCCATTATGAGGTGCACAGTATTACAGATCCATTTCTTTGATGTAAGAATATGTGGCCTCTTAAGAGATTGTGAGGAGGAGGGAGTGGATAGGACAAAGATGGGGACATCTGCATTTTCCAAATTACCCGAAAGACTTGAAAATATGTCAGTACATTTCCCAAGTTACAAGTTCTTGGTTTGGAATTGGTTTATCCTATTTTTATCATCTAAAACTTTTAACCTAGGTTCTTAAAGTTTTTAAGCATTAATTTTGTGATGGCCTGTTTTCTTTTCTTATCACTACCCACTGAATGTAGTTATAGCTATTTATACTGAACAGAAATTCATACTGACATGGGGTTTTCACAGTAAGACTTCTTATGATGTTTTGTTGGTCTTAGCTGAAAAATGATAAAAATATTGCTGATCTAACATCCGATATGGCTGCAGTACTGGAGTCTTGAAAATCTTCTCCTCCTGAATGGAAATCGATGTGGACATTTCATGAAAAAAACATACAATATTTAGTTGGTCTTAAATGAAAATGGTGCAATTATTACATCCAGTACAGTTTCCACAGTGGCAAATATCAGTTTGAAAATCTTGGTATACAATAGCTAGAGAATATCAGAGACAGTTTAAACACTCAGTATTTGAAAAGAAGAGACACTTGTATCTTGGATTTATATATGTGCATACTTGTTTGTAGCCAGTCCCACAACTTTTCACATATTGCTCTGAAAATCTGCAGACTTGACTTGGCTCACGAAAACCACTCACCTTATCCTGACCGTATGAAGGAAAACTTTACTTCTTACTCTTCCATGGACCAAGTAGATACTGATTCTCACCTCGAATATAATGCTTCATTTTCTACCCCTAACAAGTGCTGAAGTTCAACATCGCTAAACATTGAGTGTGTGTAAACATCTAGCATGCATCTTCATAAATTACTTTTGCCAATTTTAAGTCATTGTCAGCCAAGAAGATGTAACAAAGGAGGCTGACTTTTTTCTAGTCAGGTTTCCATATGTAGACTTGACACCACATTGGTCCCAAATCTTGTGAAGATAGCAGTGTTGTATATAGGATCCCAAGGGCAGGGGACACTCTGTCCCCCACCATCCCGATTTTGGGGACACAACAAATTAGAGGGACAAAAGAAACTAATCAAGGAGTTTAATGTTGTTTGTTTTTTGTTCTGATCTTATTGTGTATAAACTGTCAGTTGCCAAATCACAAAGCAAATAAGGCATGAAGGACATTGTGTAAACTGTGTGAGTCAGCAATTTTCAACTTTGCCTGATCACATGGTTATGTTCTGACCAATGAAAATCTTTGCTACAATTACTAAGGTAATTACAATTATTAGTACATAATGCACTATAATGCTATAAAAATTAGTTTTTATTTGGTTCTTCAGTTTTGCTACCATAACTTTGTGGTTGGCACTGTACTATGGTATTCTCCTTGGACACTGACGTTTTTGTAATAAAAGTTATATAATGTGCTCAAACAAGTTATGAAAATATTAACCCGAAATGAGCTGCACTATAGAATTTTCCACTCCAGATCTTACTGTCATTTGACATTAATGGAAGCCAATTATCTACCAGCATTTATTTTAATAAATACCTGTTTCCTGAATGACTTTTCTTTCCAGACTAACAAATCATTAATTAAATGACAGAATGTGTATTTGCATAAATTTTGTCTGTTTTGCCATTTCAACCTCAAAATAAATAAAATTGTCCTAGCTGTAGGATGATATTAATCTTGAAAAAAAGTTACACTATCAGCCGTTAAATATTTTACATTGCAACTCAGCTGAGAACTACAAACCTTAAATGTTTTCTTTGCCAGATCATTCTTTTAAAATAAATATTGCCATCTAGGTTTTATCACTTTTCATGACTTTGGCCATTGCTAACACCAGAGACATAGATGGACATCCATTACTGGTAAGCATATTTATATATTTTTTTAAAATGAAACGCGTCCCCAGGGAGGCACATGGGGTCAAGATTCAGAGGACATATGACATATGAGCCTGTGGTCAGTGTTTAACACTGTGATGTCCAGTACCCTTTCAACAGTTTTCAACAATGACAGGTCCAATACCATTCTAATAGTGTACAAGACTGTGACGAGTCCAATATCCATTTAATATTGTACAAGACTGTGATGGGTCCAAAACCCTTCTAATACCTGTCTGCTTTTATAATTATATAATAAGAGACATGGTTTTGTATACTAAATTGAGAAATTGCAATTTCACCCCTGGCCCCCTTATTTCTTAATGGTATTCATTTTTTTAATGGGATTTTTGCAGTAATCTAGGCTTCATTTTAATGTGGAGAAATTTTCCTTCTCAGGAAGTTATCATACATCTTATGAGTGAGAAATGTGACAAGAAATAGAGAATGTGAACATTTTTGTGATTTATTTATTTCTTGCTTGACAGGATTATGTTTGCCACAGGTTACCGGTATTTTCGAGACGCAGCTTTATTGATAAATTGTCATGCCAATGTCAAGACATCAGCAGATATTTCTAAAGCTCCTAGTTATCTTTTACAAGAAAAATGATGCTACCTTAAAATGTATTCATTTAGGAGTGAAAAAATACACCCTTGCCATATATAATGATACAATTCATGAAATGCACCTTATGATACATTATTGATATACATAGCAACCTGATGGTCTTTTCATCCTTTGAAGGTCTGTCAGTGGTGGGGTGGTGCTGTTTTATGTGTGTTGACATCTTAGTTGTATTTCCAGTATGCAGATTACAGACAGACATAGACTTGTATGTTCATTTGCCATTCTCATCCATGACAAGATAAGAAGAACATTACTTCTAAACAGACTACCTGTTAGTTGTCTTTGATTTTAAATTAACCTTTTAAGCCATTTCAGGCTGCTCCATTTGATCAGATACAGGTATCCTGGTGGCCACCACACCTTTCGTTTTTCTTGGCAGGGATGCTTTAAAAATCTTATTTCAAGTTTTCATTTGGACTTTAAGGCGTGACAGTATTTTCATAAAAACAATAGAAATGTAGTGCAATTTGTTATCTAGAACAACTCTTGGTGTTGGAGTGGAGATAACCAACAACCAGATCCATCACATTGTACTTACTAGAGATGCAAAATGACTGCTGTGGCCAAAGGCACATGTTTTTATCAGTAAAAAGAAAGAAGAAATTTTGACAACATCCACACCCTTTTCTACTAGTGAACATGGTGACTATTACTCATGTGGTTTAGAATCCGATTCCTAGCCAATTCTGAGCAAATTTTTTAAAATTCTGTCAGCATGGTCAGTTGCTGATTAACATAGACAAGTAAAAGAAGACATTCCAGACTTGTTCTCCATGTACAACTTAAGTGCTTTATTGATCATTTAATGGCCACTTTTGCGTGAAGCTTTTGTTCCTTTTTACTGTATTTACCTATATATTGACACACAATTAATTTTTAAAGTAATTTTTTTGTGCAAGTATGTTCTGGGACATGTTTTTTTCAAGTCATAAGTCGTGAGACGCCTTTAAAGTCATTCAAAAATTACATGTCAGAAAGTGCATTCAAACTGAAATTTTGTTTTAAAAAATATTAAAGTGTGCTTGAGATAAAACACTTTAATCTACTGCAGCATCTTCTCATCAATCCAACCCTTCTCCTGCACATTGATGATCCATAGTTTTGGTGCATGAATATGTTTTAGCTTCATCATGCTGTGCACATTTATCATTGAAGACAACACATCTCCTAAAGTGGAAACTGCAAGGACTAAAATAAGATGTTTTTATCTGCACCTGTCATGCAAATTCTCACACTTTTAACCCCCTTCTTATCAACAGTCCATCCGGGAATGAGATTAAAGTACACCAGAGTTTCATCCATGTTAATGATAATATTTTCAGCGAAATTATCTTCTCTTCTGGCCTTCACATATTCATCGAATGATTTTACTTTTATTTTCTTTCCAATTCTTCTGGGAAATGCTGGGTCATTGATGTCCATGTACGAAGCACAAGATTGTCTCGCTTTAAAAACTATTCCATTGTTTCAGTTTATTTTACAAAATTCCTGTGAATATGGGTAAAAGGTAACCAAAGTTGGCTTTCCTGTGTCAGCCAACTTGTTATTTTAAAAAAAAATCAGCACACTTAAAAGAATCCCAGATCGTCTTCTGAGATCGGCTTGCTTTGTAATAAAATAACATTGTATTTGATAGCCTGTAGGTAGTTCAAACAATGAGTTTATTGCTCACTACCAGTTGTGTTCATTCACTACCCAGGCTTCTATTTGCTTGTCATCTGTAATCATAATTGATACAAACGGGTATTGATGTTTGCAGGGTAAATAGTATACACAGCAATAACTTAATTTAATAATACTTTTTGTAACCCATGCTAGTGAAAAGATTGTCATTGCACTCACATATGATCCATGCTTTTGATGCTTGAATATTTTTTAGCTTCCTCATGCCACAAAAAATTTTCATTGGAGACAACACATCTCCTGAAGCAGAAACTGCAAGGACTAAAGTTTTGCAGTAAGATTTGTTTTTATCTGCACCAGTTGTGCAAATTCTCACACTTTTAACCTCCTTCTTATTGACAGTCCATCCGGAATGAGAGCAAAGTACACCAGAGTTTCATCAATGTTAATGATATTGTTGGCAAAATCATGTTCTGTTCTGGCCTTCACTAAATTCATCAACTGATTTTATTTTTATTTTCTCCTCCAAATCTTCTGGCAGAATTGGCATGATTAAAAGAATCCATAATCGTCTTCTGAGGTTAGCTTGCTTTGTAATAAAACAACCTTTGTGTTTGATATCCTGTTGGTAAGTTCAAACAGCAAGTTTATAGCATCAGTGCCAGTTGTGTTTATTCACCACCTGGGCTTCTCTTAGCCTGTCATAATCATGTTTGATACAGTCAGTGATGTTTGCAAGGTAAATAGCTTATACAGCAATTACTTGCTTTAATAATACTTTATGTATCCATGCTAGCGGAAAAATTGTCATTTGCACTCACAGTGAATGTATTTTTAAATTATTTTTATTTGCAAGATACTATCATATAGTTAAACTGGACTTTTTGCTTTGGCTGGACAATATATAAATAAAGCTGCACAGTACTGAAATAACGATTAGGTAAACATAACACTGTTTGACTAGATAAAAATAATTTTTTTGTTTTCTAATTATTAACTTTCCACATGTGTAACTCCTAAAGATGTGTGATAACTTGTTGCCTTCAAAATGTCTCCATATCTCCATATAAAAGCTATGTAAATTACTGAAAACCATTAAACAAATTGTGGGATAGTTGTGAAACCTTTGCAAACCTCTTCTCGTATTGTATATTTATCTAAGGTTTAAAACTTAATGTCTTCACTCCAAACATAGTATTTTTGTGGTTGGACCCATTTTGGTATTAACTTTGTATCGAGTGCCTGTGATAATTAGTAAGAGCATAACTAATGTCGTGAATGCTTAAAAAATCTTTCCCTGGGCTCAGCATTGATAATGCAAGGTTAACATGCACATGGCCTTCTGTTGTCACACTCTAATGCGTATTTTAAATAGAGTTATGCCCCTTGCTTTGTGAATTGTTATGAAACTTTGCAGATATTATTGATGTGAAATCTGCTTGAGAATTGTTTCTATAATCGTGCTCTGATGCAATTTTCCAGAGTTGTTCTCCTTTTTTACATTAAATGAGGGTGGGGATGGGGAGGCATCTGTGACTATTTCTTGTTGAGATATATTATGCTTCCCTTAAACAGCCATCCAGCAGATTCTGATAAAGAGATTTTATTACATGCTTTATGTTTTAGTTTTCATTTTGACTCCTTTTTTTAGCAGTCTGATGATCAAATGCTTGAGAAGATCTTCACCTTGATTCTGAAACACCGAGACTGGAATATCAGGTATGGTTAAAAATATAATTTTGCTGCTTGACATTTAACATGCAAGTTCAAACAGATTTTATTTAAAATATTGTACATGGTGGAAGAATGCTGTTTTTCTCTTTTTAAGTGCAGGGAATCAGTTTCATATTTTAAATATATGATCAAAGCATTTGATTGTTTTTATATAAAACCTGTCGGTTATTATAAAGCATGTATCATATTAATCACATTTATTTTG
>JAECUM010011486.1:0-59584 GCA_016617855.1 Megalonaias nervosa | reverse complement strand
TCTCAGTACAGGTAGTTCGGTATATATATATATATATATATATATATATATATATATATATAATGATTTAACGGCACTCCAGCACATTTCAGGGTAAACTGTGCAGAATAGGTTCAGGCCCCCCCCCCCAAAGAGACGCAAAACCAAAATAAAAACCATAAAAACCAACGGTATTCTTAAAAACCACAGTCATATCTTTTGGTCATAAATATCCCTTTTCTAAAACTATCCAACATCTTATTAACTGGTACATCACCATGGGATGCATACCAGGGCAAAGAGGTTGCCTCTTTTGGTCGCCTATTGCAAAACAAAGGTGGGTACATAAGGTCTATTCTACTACCTCAAGCCTCTTTTGGAGGTTGAAAAAAAAGAAGAGATATTATCCCTAAGTTTATCACAGTTTGCTAAGTCTGTGTCTGGATTTAATATCGGGACTATTTTGCCAAATGCGTTACATTTGGTCTGAAAACGATCATGTGTTTTAAAAGATTTAATTGCTGCCGGAAAGTGGGTCAATTTCAAGGAACATTCTAAAATAATCAATCAATATACAATGCAAGTGTAACATAATCAATTATACAATGCAAGTGTAACACAATCAATTAAACAATGCAAGTGTAACACAATCAATCAATTATACAATGCAATTGTAAAATAATCAATTATACAATGCCAGTGTAACACAATCAATCAATTATACAATGCAAGTATAACATAATCAATCAATTGTACAATGCAAGTGACTATTAATCCGGAGATTTGTCTAAAGAAATTCTTTAAACAAAATTTATATTGAATTTTGAGATAACGAACAAGTTAAGATAACTGTAAGTAAGCAATCAATCCAAGAAACTGGTAAGCATTCTCACATACCCAATATTGACCAAGCCCGAGACTCGAACCCACGCGGACAGAGTTGAGATGGCTGTGATTGGTAAAGGCATGCGCATTAGACCACCCGGCCACCCTTGGCCCCTGACCGTATAACTATGGACAAGAAAGTGGATAACTGATTAAGTGATTTCAGTGATTTATTTCTAATTAATTTCAAGATAAATACTCGAGTTAAAACCTACAGTATATCGACTGTCCAGAAATAAGAAAGTTTGATATCTTCACTGCCATATGAAAACAACAAGTTATTTTTGAACCTAATTACAACTACATTCATTGGTTTTCCTCGCAAATCTTGTTTGAAGAACATCTCTCTAACGAGTAACTGGAGACTGCACTACACAGTTGGACCCTTTCACCCCTTATTTGTCAAGGGCAAAACAGTGTGAGGTGAGATACACTAAATACATGGTTCCCACGCTTTTCTGAAGATAAATTTCCAAGTCATTTCCAGGGTTTTTCCAGGAAGAAATTACGTTTTTCAAGGTTCAAATATGACCATTACTGAATGGAATTATAGAACAATTTAGATTATAAAAAATGCATTTTCTTAATCTAAAGATGCTTCTATTTCAAGACTCTCCAAAACATCTAAGTCAGAAAAAATGATCATGTACAAAACCACAAAATGTATCACACGAAACAAGTTTGATTATATTCCTAGAAACTGACATGTAAGGTTATTACAATGTACAGAACACAAATTCTAACTTTGCTGACCTGCATTATGTTGCTACGTGGAAACGACATAATGAACATAAATTGGTTTTGTTTCCTTTCAAACCTTTAATTCTAAATAATTATACAGCAATGTATATGCATGTTATACAAAGTAACATTTCCTATCACAGTAAGGAAAAACAATAAACGCAAAATATTAGAATCTGATCTTGTAAGGAAAAAAGTTTAACCCTGAATTGACCTGTGCCAATAAAATCCCAAACAAGATTTTTTAAACAACTTAAACTCCTTAAGACGATTTGGTCAAAAATCTATCATTTCAAAAACATTTACAAAAGGGTTGATTTAAATTTTGACAGAAGACCTTCAAGTTTATAATTGCTGTATTAAAAAGGACTGAATTTTCTGTAAAATCAACTTGCCTTCTTGCAAATCGATAAACCAGTCCCCAAACTTGTATTGATACCGGGGCTCATATCATCTTTTAATTTGATACAAGAGACGACAATTTCCCCATTTCTCCGGCGTCCATTTAAGATTTGAAACCAATGCTTCAAGCCACATGTAATTGTGTAATAGTTTCGCACCAAATTTCAGCTCAGATTTGATATTTTGGACAACAAATTTGGCTTAAAACGAATAGCAGTCCGTTTTCTAATCTGGATTTCCTCCACAAATTCCCACCCCATGGACATTTAGCTTGGGATGTGGAGTCAGAGAAATTGCATATTGAAAATTTGGAATTTGCCGCCACCGTGCGGTAGCGTCATATGGTAGTCGCTTACTATCGGGCCTAGCCAATTTAAACGATGTTATATCGACTCATATCTACATGAAATCGACAAGAAAATAATTTATTTTCTCAGAAATGGCAAGTATTATAATCGTTATGTCTTTAATCCGCTGAGTCTATACAAAACTACAGCATATATGAAACCTGATTCGGTACTTGCCATTTGCATTACTAGTCACATGACTTCACAAATCTCAATAGCCACGTGATATCAACAGCAAACTCCTTTTTAATGTTGTTGAAAAAATTTAATTATATTAAATGAAAGTCTGATACCTTTTGTAAAAACCAGAAAGAACATATAATTCTCAACATATTTATTTTGACAAAAACGACAAGAAACCTGTCGCTGTCGCTGCAATCTGGTCAGTCAGATTCATCAAGCTGAGCACAAATTAACGTGGTAGTCACGTGACACAACAAAACCCAGCAGTTGTTCTAGGAATAAATATAGATAATTTAGATTTCTTTTGATTCTGTATTTTTATTACAACCAGCATACGACTTTCATTTAATATTTTCTTCTACAACATTTGAAATGGGATGTAATTGATATCACGTGACTACGGTATCTATGAGGTAATGGACATGTGGGTTGTGAGATTTGTGTACTCGTGCGACTACCAATGCAAATCGCGAGTACCAGCTCAAATTTCATCAACGTCATAGTTTTATTTTGTCTTTCAGCAGATTAAAGACATAACGATTTTAATACTCGCAATTTATGAGAAAATAAATAATTTTCATATCGATTTAATGCGGGTATGACTAGACTTAACAACGTTTAAGTTTGCTAGGCCATCTGGTAAGCAGCTACGCTTTGCCGCCACCTTGTTGGCCGCTTGTGATGCTAGACTGGTGTTCATATCTTCCGTGTAAGAAAAGATACCGATATCGAACTGTCTGTGGAAAAATAAAAAGTCTACTAGACGAATCTAATCCACTGAGCGTTTGGATTGACTCGACAAATGTGTTTATGGCAAGCACCCAAATGATATATACTGCAACCTCCGAATATTCTAGCCAGAACTCGTTAAATATAACTCACGATCAGGCCAGTTACGACTCATTTACGTAATTATTTCGGGCATCAGGTGGTGGCGGAAAATTCCAGGGTTTTTCCCGACTTACATCAATATATGCAAAAATTCAAGGACTTTTCACGGTCGGGAAAAAAATTATCATTTCTCCCGACTTTTTCCCGATTTCCCGGTAGCGTGGGAACCCTGTAAATAAAAAGGTGGGCATCAGTACTTATTATGTTTAAGTTTATAAGCACAGACGAGAGCAGATTGGCGAGAGTATGGGACAAGGATGTGTTCACGTGAATAACAAGATGGTCAAATAATTTATAATGTACATAATATCAACATACCAAATGGCATGATTTCTACTGTACTTCGCTCAGCATAATATTTGATTATACTACGCAGAAATGGTTATTATAAGAATGTAGTATGGTCACTGTGAATCCCTAATTTAAGATGGACCAATCACAATGTAAGTTCCTGGGAGGCTTAAGATACCGTTTACCGTTTACTAGGCGTGTACTTTCATCATTGGAAAAAGAGTCAGTCGCAGGTGTATATCTCTGGTCCTGACATTTGACTCGATTACCTGGCCAAGATAAAACCGTTAATTCGTTGATGAATCATGAAATAATGGGCAAAGAAAGAAGGGCACAGATTCATCCTTCTTTCCTGTTAGTGTACAAGTGTGTGGTAAAGGAAAAACTAAAATTAATCTTCGGTAGGATTATAATTTAAATTTGTCTTAATGTATGTACGTCCTAGAACTTAATGATACATCATCATTAAATCGCTATATGGCGGCAATTAAAAGTTGTAAAAATGACGAATTACACAAAACGTTTTGGAAGATACACCATTCTCAATTTTACAAAATCAAATAGAAAGGTAAAAGCTGTTAAAAATTTCTATTAAAAGAATTATATATTTGTCATATACTCGATCGCCACAGTACCATCTCATAACTGCGATTTATTCTAAATGAGAGATATCACTAATTTTGTAGCGGATGAAGCATCTGCGGGTAAGATTTGCAACCCAATCTGTACACACTCGAGGCAGAGTCAAGATCTTACTAAGACATGTATAGCAGGAGAAAATCTTTCCGAATTGCTCCTCAATCTATTTTTGCCACGACACGTATTAATTCCATTGCTTTTTGATATTTGTTCACAAGGTATCTAAGATACAGAAGGAACGCTTGTTTACATCTGATACAAACCCTAATAATTTGATCTCCGCAGAAACCTGGAATAAAGCAACAATTGTCCAAATAGAGTTCGAGGTCATCACGAATTCCAGGTAATCGGTAGAAATGCATACAAACAGTTCAACATTTTCAGAATGTGAACCCATTTTCTTCTGTCCATTTCTGAAAACGTTTTAAACTTCTATGTGGCTGACGTAGTATGTATAATATGTAGTTGACGTATATGCATACTCTGTAGTTGTAGTACGCATACTTTGTAGTTGACATTGTATGCATACTCTGTAGTTGACGTATGCATACTCTATGGTTGATGTTGTCTGCATACTTTGTAGGTGACGTAATATGCATACTCTGTAGCTGACGTTGTAAGCATACTCTGTAAGATGTAGTATGCATACTCTGTAGCTGACGTTGTAAGCATACTCTGTAAGATGTAGTATGCATACTCTGTAGGTGACGTATGCATACTATATAGTTGACGTAAAATGCATATTCTGTAGCTGACGTAAAATGCATACTCTGTAGTTGACGTATAATGCATACTCTACAGTTGACGTATAATGCATACTCTACAGTTGACGTATGCATACTATATAGTTGACGTATAATGCATACTCTACAGTTGACGTATAATGCATACTCTGTAGTTGACGTATAATGCATACTCTATATTTGACGTATAATGCATACTATAGTTGGCGTAGCTCATAGTGTCAAGTATTTGGTGTTACATCCCCAACATTCTGAAGTATTTTTTGCAAATAGGAGTATTGGGTCCAAACGATGTCGAAACTATCATCTGTCAATTGGATTCTCAGACCGACTGAAATATTTCTCAAACTCCTTTGTTCAATTTACATTTTTGTTCTAGTCCCAAAGGTTTGTGAATATCTGCCCTAGCCCCGAGGTTTATGAAAATTACTTATCAGATATATTGGAAAATGGTCACTACTACAGAACATCGTAGTGAACTTCCCCTGAGATACCAAGAAATTTCTTAATTTAAGGGAAGTTGCAAAAAGCTGCAAATAATTTCCACATACATGTTAGTGACGCCATGCCAACGGTGTACAGTGAGATAATGGTTTCCCTTTTGTGGTGATGTCATATTCTAAACTTATCAATACAATTTTACATATGTTCCCGTCATATTCTGTTTCAAGACGACAATAACCGAATTTTATCAATCCTTCAACATAAAATTATAAATGTCTAATAATATATGTGATTTCCCACTTTTCAAGGTTTCAGAATCGTGCTTTTGAATTACGAACACAAGTACTTCAAACAATGCAGCATTATAAATATGGACTGCTTCGTAAAGTACAATTTACTTTTAACTTTCCATAAAGGAGATGTGATTTCCAATTTCAGACATTTTATATGTTGTTCTGATAACATGGGCTTGATCCATCAAGGTACCTCTAGTGAAAAACAGTAGTTCCTAAGCGTAATCAATTCTACTTTAAAAAATGCACCTCCCACCTCACCCACAATAAAAGAACAACAAAACAAACAAAATATAACCCTGCATATGTTCTTCTATCCGATGCTGAAAAAAGTCGCTTTAAATTAAGGTTAACATTGTTCAGTGTTTTAGCAGCACAAGTGTATTATTTACTACCAAGACAATATAGTAAAGTACCCAAGGACACACTACGGCAGCCGATCAGGTTCGTCCCATGGTACCGGCATCGTTTGGACGCAAGTTCTACACAAGATCCAACGAGTCACCGCTTCTCCTGCCCACATTAGTCGCCTTCTTTGCGGGTGGGTGCAAAGGGCGCATAATTCTACACTCACTAGCCCCCAGTGTTCTACTTCAAAATGAAGTCAAATGCACAAGGGAGCATTATTTGATAACAAATGGATTTTGACTTTGCATGTTAAATTTGTCAAGCATTGAGTTCATAGCACTATAAAAGTATCTGACAAATGCTGTGTGTGTGTGTGTGTGTGTGTGTCAGAGAGAGAGAGAGAGAGAGAGAGAGAGAGAGAGAGAATTACCGTAGGAAGTAAAGGTATACCGAGCCTTTATCTAACCATCTTTAACCTACAGATACATATCAGTTAGTAAAATAAAAAATATGTACGCATGATATTTATCGTGAATCAAAACAGCCGCAGAAGTTTGAGACTGAGGATTAAAATATTTTAAGATATTCTCGAGATGTGAAGAAAAGCTGAAGGATGTCAGATTGATTCAGTTACACATATTATTTTCTTTATACTAGATCACAAAAGGCGGACTGACGAAGAGCTTAAATAATTTATTAATGCTCTATGTAATAAAAATAAGGTACCACATTAAGCAAGTTTCCACCAGCTATTTGTAGTGGTGCACCTTACTCTGACAAATGCTGTAGACAAACAAAATCGTGGCGTTGGATTTCTTGTCCACAAGGGCATTGTGAACAGCATTATGGGTTGCTGCCCAGTCTCAAGCGGGCTCATTACTATCCGCCTGAGGGCGACTTCCTTCAACGTCACAATTATAAAGGCCTATGCACCCACATCTAACTATGTTGACAACGAACTGGAGAATTTTTATAACCAACTGCAAGATGTCATTGACAACTCACCCAAGAAGGACATTCTGTTTGTACAAGGAGACTGGAATGCAGAAGTGGGAGTTGATTCACAGACAAACTGGTAAAGAACCTTGCAATGCAGAAACAAATGAAAGAGGACTCAGGCTCTTGGGGTTTGCTGCCTACAACAACATTGCGCTAGCCAACACATTCGGCCCTCACAAAGCATCTAGAAGATGGACCTGGTACAGTCCAGATGGACAACATCACAGCCAGACTGACTACATCCTGGTGAAAAAATGATTCTGCACAGGACTGAATATCGACAGAATACAAAGTTTTCCAGGAGCAGATATTGGAAGTGACCATGGTTTATTATTGACAACGTTTGACCTTGAAAAATTGAAAGATCCAAAAGTCGCTGCAGCCTTCCAAACAATGATAGGTAGTAAATTTGCACCTTTGATAACCCTGGACAGCCAAGACACCGACCTAGAGTCCTTAACAACTACATTCAACACAGCTGTGACTAGCACAGCTAGCGAAACCATTGGCAAATATCGTCGAAAAAATAAACCTAGAAAATACAGAGAGATAAACAACATGATCAGGTAAGGCATGAAAAAGGCAAAGGAATCCTGGATAGAAAGACAATGCTGCAAAATCGAAGACAGTCTGAGTAGAAATGACAGCAAAATGGCATATCAACTGGTGAAAGATCTCACAACCCATAAACAAGGGAAAACTACCACAATCCAAGACAAATCAGGAAATCAAGAGACCCTCAAGCGACGGACAAAATACTGCTCTGAACTGTACAATCATAAGACCCAAGGAGATCCAGCAGTACTAAATTGCCCTCAGGCAGAAGAAATTGATGACAACCCCATTCTTCGTGAAGAAGTAGAAATTGCAGTTACGCCACTAAAGTAAGGAAAGTCACCGGCATTCACAACATACCAGTAGAGCTCATTCAAAGCAGGAGGAGAAGAAACAGTCACAGTCCTAATAACACTCTGCAACAGGATATGGCAGACAGGAGAATGGCTTATCACATGGACTCAATCCTTGGTCATCATGCTCCCCAAGAAAGGAAACCTACAGCTATTCCAAAACTACTGAACCATCAGTTTGATCAGTCACCCGAGCAAAGTCATGCTGAAGATAATTTTCAACAGACTAAAGCCTCAAGCAGAGAATATTATTGCTGACGAACAGGCAGGCTTCCGAGCAGGAAGGAGCACCACAAAACAAATCTTCAATCTCAGACTCCTTTGCGAGAAATACCTTCAGCATCAGCAGAATCTATACCAAGTCTTTATAGATTTCAAAAAGGCCTTTGATAGGGTATGGTAACTATAAGGAAGAAAAACATTAGCTCAGACCTGGTGCAGGTTGTTGAGCACCTCAATGACAAAGCCACCAGTGATGTCCTCATCAAAGGCAGCAGAGGAAATTGGTTTCGAACAACAATTGGAGTCAGACAGGGATGTATACTGACACCTACACTCTTCAACATTTTCCTGGAAAGGATCATGGAGGATGCCTTACATGACCACAAGGGCACTGTCAGCATCGGAGGAAGAATAATCACCAACCTTCGCTTCGCAGATGATATTGATGGTTTAGCAGGAGATGAAAAAGAAGTGGCTGACTTTGTTGAGCGCCTCGACTCAACCTCCACTGATTAGCGCCGAAAAAACCAAACTGATGACAAACAACACCAACGGCATCAGTGCAGAAATTAAGGTCAGTGGACAGAAGCTGGAAAGAGTCACAAGCTTCAAGTACTTGGGATCAATTATCACAGATGAGGGATCCAAACCAGAACTACTTTGCAGGATTGCCCAGACAACAGCAGCAATAACAAGGTTGAGACCAATATGGAAAGATATCAACATTGCTTTTGGTTCCAAAATTAGGCTGATGAGCTCGATTGTCATATCCATCTTTCTGTATGCTTGTGAAACATGGACGCTTAGATCAGATCTACAAAGAAGGATTCAAACCTTCGAAATGAGATGCTACCGCAAGATCTTGGGCATCTCATACAATGACGATCTAACCAACGAAGAAATCCACAACAGGATCCAACGAGCCATCGGATCCGATGAAGACCCCTTGATCACTGTGAAAAAGCGCAAACTGAAGTGGTATGGTCATGTCTCAAGATCATCTGGACTGGCAAAAACAATCTTGCCAGGTACAATGCGAGGGTGCAGAAGAAGAGGCAGACAGAAAAAGAGGTGGGAAGATAACATTAAGGAATGGACATGCATGGGATTTGGAGATTCCCAAAGGGCTGTAGAGAACAGGGAAAGATGGAGAGAATTGGTTGTAAAGTCAACTGTGGTGCCCCATCGACCTCTTCGGTTAAGGGATTGATGATGATGATGCACCTTACTCTATTGTTAGTAGTGATTTTTGTGATTTTTTGTGTGTTAGTAGTGATTTTTGTTTCTAAACTGTGACAGATGACACAAATCCGATACGTGGTGGTGGGGGAAGGCTCTATGTGTACAATATAGGGAAGGTAGGATCTTCACGGGATGGACAAATTAATGGATGGATAGATTCTACGTGTATATAAAAATAAAGGTTTCGTAAAAGGAAACATGTTCGCGATGCGTATAGTTTTAGGACTGCACTGTCAAGATCAAGCGAAACGTTTTATTTCTAACCTCTGCGGAGTATCGAAATTAACTGCGCCTAAAATTTAATCTGTAGAATAAGACAATCCGTCAGTACTTGTATTTAAGTCGAGTTCATCTGCAATTAACATGGACCCTGATCTGTAGTCGCATTTTACACCGACGGATCAGAGTCCATGTTGTTTTTTCTACTGATTTCTTCTAACAATCTGCATAGATCCAGATCTGGGTCTGCAGTTGGACTGGAATTATAAGCGAGTATGACGGTAAGTTCAAAACGTTCAATCCTTAAGAAATGTATTTCATGGATTGAATCTTGGCACGACGTTATCATACACAATTTCCACGGCATGTTTCGGTGTAATGATAAAAATTTGTTGTTGGTTCATCAACATTAATTGTTAGGTTTCATACGATAAGGCCTTTTCTTTCATAATCTATCTATATTGCACTATACTGCACTTGTAAATCATACAGAGAATCTTTAATAGTCAGGTACAGAACAATTTCAACCTTCAAGAAATGTTAAGGTGAAAAAGTCTTTTACATCTTTAACGCTTATTTAAGGGTTATACATTCTATTCCAAGTTATATTCGAGGTACTTCCGGTACAAAAATCTTGGTTTTCACCTTGTTATATCTGAGATACTTTCGGTACAAAACTTTTTGTTTTCTTATCATTATTTAACAGTACAAGTTCCATCTTACTTTACATCAAAGACCAATTACATTTTAAAGTTGCAAATGCATTGTAATGGGATTTTGATGGCGTTCGTGATGTGTAAAAAGCAATAATCTAAAAGTAATATATGCAGTAATTAAAATTTCCTGTTTATTCCATACAAAGTGACACTGGGTCTTAGAGGGCATATGATGCAAAAAGGGCTGTATATTTTAGAAAGATAGACGCTGGTCCGAATAAGATCCGTTCAGTCTTCAATAAAAGCAATCCGGTTATCTTTACCAACCAATTACAGCTTCTCTCTCAAACACACACATACACACACAGACACACACACACAGACACACACAAATTGAATATCGACCATCCACCTGATATATGCACAATTTCCCCTTGTTACCTTTAGTTTAGACCTCATTGATCCTCAGAAGAAAGCAGATCTTTAAAGCATCCTCAACCAAAAGATGCCGCTATGTGTGTATGTATGTATGTATGTTTAAAGGCACAGCAGCACAATAATGGATATATGGTGCCAATTAAAATCAAAGTTTTAAAATAAAAAAATGAAGATTTGCGCAAAGACTTTAGAAAATTTAAATATTGTAAACATTAATACGATAACAGGTAAATATGCTATCAATCTGTAAAAAGGTAGTTAAACGAAGATACAAGTTAAACACATAAAAATCTTAAAATATATGGTTAAAATTTGTTATATAAATCAATTCCCACAAAAATTCCTTGATTTTCTCGGGTAGAAAATCATCATTTCTTTCCCGAGTTCACTTCTAACGGACACATACAACATGGGGTGGTTACTTCAGCCATGTCTCGTCTTTTGAGACTTTCGTCGCGGGAAACCTCGTGGAATCTAACTTAAACACGTTTAAACGGAAAACTGAATCACACAGAAGTTCGAATAAAACAATTACAGAATAGTGATTTTTGAAAACTGCAATATTTTGTGTTTGCTGATTTGGCCTTTATACATTAAGGCAGCGATACAAGTAAATTGATAAGGCTTCCACACTGATGCCCTGTGTTCCAGCATACCATGATTGTATCGATTGTATCGGTTGTTCTTTAAAGCCATTCCAGAAACAATCGGGTCAAACTCTTTCATCTCTAAGCGTAACCTCGCTATCTTGATTTTCTGCCCCTAATTTTTATTTCATGCCGAAATTACAAGGTTTTGTACTCAAATGCTCAACATCTCCAGTAAGAACATGTTTGTATGGCGCCATACTCCCAGTACTGATGTAAATCTCACTTAATTGTTTCGACTTAGATGATATCAGGCGATTTCCAAAGACAATAAATTGTTCTTTAATATGGATTTAATAATAAACTAATGCTAATATATTTGTACCGAAGTATCATGTCTAATACATACCAGCAATGGAGTCTTGGTGTCTGGGAAAGAATAGGTCTCATAAGTCACATATTCAAACATATGTGGAGTAGAGGACTTTATAAAGTTAATTTGAAACTTCTAGAATAAATCCAGGAAAGGTCCTTAATATTAAGTTTTGTTTGGGATAATATACAAGAAATTTAATTTCCCTTATTTGTTCAATTCATGAAGAAATAAATGGATCAGATCAGTTCGTACCTATTAAAGAGAATTACAGAAACGCGGAACATCAGCACAGCACTGACCATATGGTGTCCAATAATATGTCCAAAATGTCAAGATTAAGAACTAGATGCTGAATATTATGTGTCTAGAAGAGACACGTTTTGCTAGAGGATGAATATCAGGTATCTGAAAGACCCGAATCCAACATCAGTATACCGACACTGATGTCAGAAGGACGTGTACAAGTATAAATGTCATCTGTTCATAGACATATATGTCTACACGACACACATGTACAAGTATGAATGTCATCTGTTCACAAACTTTGATGTCTAAACAACACACAAGTGCAAGTGTCTACGCCATATGTTCACATACTTAGATGTCTATATGACACACATGTGCAAGTGTCTATGCCAAATGTTCACAGACTTATATGTCTATACGAAACATATGTACAAGTATCAATGTCATCTGTTCATAGGCTTTTAGATGTCTATACGACACACATGTACAAGTGTCTATGTTATATGTTCATAGTCATAGCCGTCATGAAGACACGCGTGCACGAGAATCCGTACTATCAGTAAACAGACCTAAGACACGTCTCTATGCCATCAGTAAACAGTCCTAAGACACGTCTCTATGCCATCAGTAAATAGACCTAAGACACGTCTCTATGCCATCAGTAAACAGACCTAAGACACGTCTCCATGCCATCAGTAAACAGAACTAAGACACGTCTCTATGCCATCAGTAAACAGACCTAAGACACGTCTCTATGCCATCAGTACAGAGATTTAGATACGCATGTATAAGTATCTACACCATCTGTAAACGGACTTAGATCTCTGGAAGACACGCGTGTACGCGTATCTATGCGACATGTAAACAAACGTGGACGTCTGGAAAATACACGTGCACAAGTAAATATGTCACATGTTCCTAGACTCGGTTGTCTGGAAGGCACACGTGTAAATGTATCTCACACGTATAAATGTATATATGTCATTAGTTCACAGACTTGGTTGTCTGGAAGGCACTCATGTACATGTAGATTGGTTGTCTGGAAAGCACGTGTGTATATGTATCTATGCTATGTGCTCGTAGTCCTCGGTGTCTGGAAGACACGAGTGTACATGTATCGGTGTCATCGAGATGCGGATATCAGGAAGAAATTGTAAACGTTTATCAAATTCATGAATGTTGCATAGCCATTTTCAAAGAAAAACTATTTAAGACATATGTAGTATGTTTATAGCTTCTAATAACAATGGCTGGATGAAATTAGTGGCTGTGATCCCAGTAAGAAATTCATTTATATGGATTCCAATAATATCATACAATCAAGAAAAGAAATATGGTTTAATCTATGGACATTACTGTATTGTTTTCACTTTGTTTCATGGTTCTATTTATTCATTGTTACTTGTCTTCTTTCCTTTTTTGATGTCATGCATATATTTCTAACGACACTTATTCACTCTCAGTTCACTTACATTTCATATTGTTTCAATTTGTAGTTCTATTCTCGCCCAAGTAAAAGTTACGTAATCCGCCCAAATTAAATTTTTCCGCATTTTATAAATTTTTCGTCTTTGTTGCGGATATGCGGATGGATATGTCAAAAATGCTAATTTTTACCTCATAATTAAAATTCCATTATCAAACTAAAGACGTCTTTGGAATGTCTTCATCTAATAGTGCGTATGTTTCAAAATATACATGGAATTGAAAATATTCAAGCTAACTGGTGCACTATGATAAAATACGTTAATTTGTTGGTAAATCTATCTGCAGTCACCGCTTTCTTTATTTTTCTTTAAATTCGACTTTGTTTAAATATTAGCACAAAAATCTGTGTGGCTGGCATCATATCAATGTTCAGTGCTTCTTCCTTTCATAACTGAAAAATATTTATTTGATTTCTGCTATAAACACAGGGTCTGTCATATATGAAATAGTTGAGAGTAAAATGTATACAAATAAGTCTTGGAGACATGTCACTGATTTATAATCTAATTCTGCTTCTTTTTCTTTGTCGGGGTGGTGGGAAGTGGCAAAATCCAAAGTTTTTGTACATTAGTCTAGGGGGGAGGGGGCATTTCTAAATTTTTCCAGAGGGTATTGAAATTTTAATTTAGCTCACTGCAGCTTCCATATACACCTGTCTGCTTGCCATGTGCAAACCGATATACCGATGTAATACGATATTACTGACTCGTACTGGTGTAAGCCACACATATGTTCGCAAGGGCTACGAAAACATGCTGGGTACAGATCTGCCAAGAGAAATGGCCACAGACCGTGCTTTTGCTGGGTACCAATGGTTATGCTCTGGAATGACAGTGCATTCTCTATTCTGCCCACTTCGCAAGACGTTAATCGTGTTCGTTTCCATCCCAAGTCAACCACAGTTCTACAGTTCTGGCGTCAGTACTGGCATCCACATGGCGAGATTCGAGAGCGTGACCTTGCGGAATATGACTTCGTTGTCAGTGTTTTAGCTGCTGTGCCTGGCAGCAAAGATGACCCTGCGCACGTCCTACCATTATTGATGATCATTAACTAGCCCATCTCGTCGTAGTCGCTGTCGTTCGTGGCCTTTGAGATCTTCAGTGGGAAGAAAGTAGCAGAAAGTGTCCTGAACCAGTAGGTCCACCCAACGATTTTGGTTGGTATCGTGGGCCTCGAAGGAGTAGTATTGCAGGTTATGTATACGATCGCCAGTATTGTCGTCCATAGGTACGCTGTAATACACATGTCCATGCGTGGTCCAGGCCAGGTCGAAACTGCGCGCCAAAGAATGCCACCCGGGCAGCCTATCAATGTGCTGACAATGGTGCAGACTTACACGCACCTGGCGAGCTGGATGGTGGAACCAGCTGTGCCACCTACCAGGCCTGGACGCTGGAATCTAGACCGATGCGAAATCCCTGGTCAGCTCGTCATGCATCACCTTGTTCAGTACCCCGATGTGGTTGGTGGGAAAAGAGCTACAGGTCGTACCAGAAGATACTTAACTACATATCAAGGGTATTATGGCTTATCGAAAAGGTCGTCGAGTCAAACTGAAGGTCTCACGCTATCGGCCATGACACCCGTGTTCTTGTCAAGCAAGCAGATCGAGGAGATTCGGTCACCACGGGATACGGGGGTCGCTGTGGTTTGAACCCTACCCTGCATGTTTCAGATATTGCGGCCTCGCATCCGCAGGAAGATCAAGAAGAAGAACATTCCTCCAACAATGGTGCATCATCTGCTAGCTGACTTTGTAAATGACTCGTTATTGTAGCACCTCATCCGCAAGTGTTTATGTCTCGATTAGATACTTCATAAACTCTTCCAATACTTTGTCTTTTTGGACGTGGCCACAGGCTCGAGTCGTGATCCCATTCAGTCCAATCCATTTTTTATGTCCGATTTAAGAGGTGCTTAAAGCAATGCCTATTTTTCCTGGCTATACGGCGTAGAGCCTTTACCCCAGCAGTGTTTGCCGTGGCTCTCCAGAAGGTAAAGTCTGAAAAGGTTTTTGGAGGCATAGGCAGCAGACGTGCTTTTATTTTTATGTTTGTTACTGCAATACACCATCGGGTAAGATCTTTTCTTACGTGTCGTCGTCCGACAGCAGCAGCATGTTGACGGTTTTATCAAGAGCTTTACCGGAGATGCGCATAGGGTAAAGAGCGGGGTCCCAACCACAGAAGATGATGGCGATGAGATGATCACGGGTATCAAACTTGGTAATGTCAGAGACTAACGCTTCACCAGAAACTAAAGCTTGTCAAATCAAAGCCTTCCCTGATATTTACTGTAATTGCTGAGACGGCTGGTATGGTGATCAGCGTGTTACTTGGCGAAAGGAAATGCATATTCAAAATATCGGAAGTTTTGCTTTTTGTGGGATCAACTTTAGCGTGGGTATATGTCCTTTGCCTCGAAACGGCTGGTACTGCAAAGTGTAGAGCTTTACCTACTCGCATCTGAGAAGACGAACTTGATAAATGTTTCCAATCGCTACTCAATCTTGGTTATGGCGTTAAGGATCAGCTCATCGAGGTCATGAAACAAGACTTAGCATCCAATTCTAATGTAACCTTTTCTGACTATGCCTTATCGATAAGGTTAAACTTTATTCGATTCTTTCCATCCTCATGTGTTAAAATATATAAAAAAAACAGGTCAGAGTAGTTAAGAGAGGTCTGTTTCTGGAAGGTGGCCTCTTGGTATTACGGAATGATAGTCTACGACGATTTTATCCTTTCCCGAACAACTATCTGTTTTGGATGAGAGTGGCCAAACGGAATCGTGTAGAAGGGACTGATGGTGGATTTTTTTTTTGCTTCCATAGCGGTCTTCTGCATGGCTCGTTGTTTAGCCGCTTCGAATAGCTTCAGGGTCAGTATGGGTAGTGGCCTTGGAACCGGTTTGGGTATCAGCCTTGACCAAATTCCAGGTGGCAGCCTAAGATCGTTGCCTTGGGTCCTGTGTGGGCCTTTGCCGCCTTAGGCTGGTGTGGGTAGCCCTGTTGCTGTTGGGGTTGTCTGCGGTGCCAAGATTGTCAGATACTTTTCTCGAACCACCCTCCAACGAAACCCATGACCTAACAAAACCGCTACTACTCTGATGAAGTAAAGTGACAGGTATGATAGTCTCTGATCTTAACTTTACTACTACCAAATCTAAGACTGGTCCATATAAGGGTCAGTTTTATTGTCGTAAACAACCTCAAGTGCACAGTCGCCGTCGCGTAACAATTTAATTTTAGGATAATTGCACCCGTAATAAGCAGCCACTTTCATTATGATGCCCCTTTCTGTATGGTGACAAAACAATACCGGTTGCATTGTAACGGTATGTAACACAATGTAATCAATCGAGTATGAATAATCTATTTAATACATTTATAGGGAAAAAAGAAAGCCGGCATTCCGTAGTGTGGCAAAAATTTCAACCCTTTATTCCAATCGATTGAATTCCTGATGTCAAACTTCATCAATAAACTTTATTTTATGTCAGTTGTGCAAATTCCTACACCGTATATTGAGCAGTTTAAAAAAAGGTTATGTTGGAAACTTGCGGATAAGAAATATCTTAGATAAGCGGTTTTTGGTGTTTTACGCCAGATAAACCCAAACAGGGTATTTAGTGACAAGGCAACTGACATCAAAGAGCCTGACCAAAAACACCATCCAAACCGACCTAAGCTGATCCGATGGTATGATACCCTTTCTGTCGCGAATTCGGCATGGTAACTACTAAACCATAGTGACTCCTGACCTTGGATAGACAAACAGAAGAAACAGAATTAGCGATTGTGAGGCAAACCGATGATACTTCCAAAACAAGATGCAATGCATACGGGCTTAACATGAAACAAATATATAAATCTATTTCGCATGGAAACTGGTTCACCTTATTTAAGATGATATTAAAAAATTTGGATCATTTGTTTCAATACATGGTATATTAATCAGGTATGAAAATTTTACTTAAAAAAGAACAAAAACATGCGTAACAATTACTACTACTACTACTAAAACTACTACTATTACTATTACTAATAATAATTACCTTCGGAGTTTTGGCAGAACATGGAATTGTCGTTCGAATGCACGTATCTCTTTTTATGCATTTTCCGAATTTTTTCATACACCGGAAATCGTCTTTTGCACACTTTCGGCAAGACGGAGTTGTGACAAATTTACAGGCCTTACATGAGGTGTGCTGGCATTTTCCCTGACAAGACATTGGTATTTCGGCTACATCGCTGCACATTAAGAAAGAAATGCAGAAACTTAGTAAAATTCGAATAAGAAACCAGACATGCAACAATAAGCTCGGATAAACAGGCTATGGGAACATCAGCATTTTCAAGATTGGAATTCATTCGGAATACTCTATACTTTTGGACTTGAGATGGAACTTTTATGACTATTTGGGGTTCAGTTCACAATAATAAAAGTTCATTTTCAATTTCTTTTTCAATTTTCACTCTGTATTTTAGGGAAAGAAATTATTTGTTGAATTTCAGCAAACATTTTGTTTTGCTCCTTTCTGTTACTGTAAGACCAAAAAGTCATAACAATGTACTCCATCCAATTTACAGGACACTTCTAATGCTGGTACAAAATGTACACGACTAGTCTAATATATGCCAAATATTTCATAGAGATAATTTAAACGATTTTGGGGACTTGATCGCAAAAGAAAGTGTGGATAATAGATGGATGAATGGACGTGCAAATGGGTAGATCCGACCCATTGGTCCAATATGTGTACCAAGCCTCATAGACCACTAGTCTGGCCCATTAGTCTAATATGTGTACCAAGTCTCATGGACCATTAGTCCGGCCCATTAGTCTAATATGTGTACCAAGTCTCATGGACCATTTGTCTGGCCCATTGTCTAATATGCGAAGCATGTCTCATGGACCACTAGTCTGGCCCATTAGCCTAATATGTGTACCAAGTCTCATGGACCATTATTCTGGCCCATTAGTTTAATATGTGTACCAAGTCTCATGGACCATTAGTCTGGCCCATTAGTCTAATATGTGTACTAGGTCTTCTATACCCCTAATCTGGCCCATTAGTCCAACATATGTACCAAGTCTCAAAGACCACTAGTTTGGCCCATTAGTCTAATATGTGTACCAAGTCTCACAGACCACTAGTCTGGCCCATTAGTCTAATATGTGTACTAGGTCTCATAGACTACTGGCCTGGCCCATTAGTCTAATATGTGTACTAGGTCTCATAGACTACTGGCCTGGCCCATTAGTCTAATATGTGTACTAGGTCTCATTGACCACCCTGTCAGGAGGTGCTCGAAATGTGTGATCTCCCCCGCTCCTTATGGATTTTGGTTTTCGTTTCTAGCAGATGATTGATCACGGTGTTATTGCCTGGAACGATTAAACAATAAAATAAAATATGAAATTAATGGATGGAACAACAAAGATCTGAGCAGAGATATAGAACAGAACAACACGAGCCCCCGTATGTAAAATATAACAATTTAATCAATTACATAAACAAAATGAAATCCAACATGACACCTGAATGATTCACTTTCTCTAAGAAACATAGCTACAAACTGTATGCGAACTCAGCCATTCTGTTATACCGACAGAACAAATTTTATCATATGATCAAGTGACTGACTGAACTCAGATTGCTAGGATGATAGCATAACCTGGTGCTTCCGGTATTTTCCAAACAACTGCTGGTGATAGGGCAATCTTTCCAAATTGCTTTCCATGTCGATCTCTCTCTCTCTCTCTCTCTTTACTAGCCTCTTTGGGTCATCAAACCTTTTGGTTGCAGACTGTGATATTTTCCCACTGTGCAATACAGGTATGAAACATTTTCCTTCCATTCCCGAGCCCTCGTTCGCTTATCATCAGAGAATTTCCACTGTCTCTTGTCTGGAACTGGGTCTCTCATATTTCCAGAACCCTTTGTCCCTTTGACGATTTGTTTAGCGAGATAAATTACTAATTAATGTTCCTCAGAGTCCTTCAAGCTTTACACCTGTGCAGAAAAAAACTTGGACAGACTAATATCGCGAGGGAGATTAATGTAGTCTGTGTCCCCCCTTCATTTAGTTTTGCCAATTAGGATTACTTCTTTAACCGCCATAAAAAACATTTACCACTCCCATCAAAGTCAGAACAATCCTTTCTAGCCCGCCCTTATTAATAATTGTTCTGGAAATGTCGTTTTATGCCAACTATTTCAAATGGCCCACGACCTCCTAAAACGTTCCCTTGCTGTCTTAAATTCTCGACATTTACCACTATTGAGCTTGCAATAGCATTGCATTCTTATCTGGCCGAACCGTTAACCATGATAGTCCTAATTAAAATTCAATTCATGTCCCAAACAGTGCATAGTCCATCCCTCACAGTCAACAATTTATGAGGAGTCTAACCCACAATTAAAACTTAATTTTGACTTGTCGCATTGACCCCAAGAGTGTACAGTGAAATTATCTTTAAAACATTTTGCTCCATTAAACTCTAGTCTGGCCCATGAGTCTACTATGTATATCAAATATTATAGAGCTGTCTTGAATGGTCTTGCAGTTATACTCCATAAACATAAGAGTGAAAATGGATAAATGGATGAATAAATAAACAGAGGACATGCTGCAAGCTGGACACTAGCAGATATATGCGTGTGACTTAACATAGGTAAATGACAGTTATGTAAAAAAAAAAAGGAACATTTGTGCTGCTGAGCAAAGACCATAATTTCAAATCAGGGTGATCTTAGAATAATCTCCGACTGATATCATGGCCGACATGCATAAAGTACACGGATGTTCTGTCACACACTGCAATTCCGATGTGGTTTCATCATTTTAAAGATGGTCGCGAGCCCATGGAAAATTATCCACGTTCTGGGAGACCGTTGACTGCAACTGGTGAGCGGGAAGTGGCTACTGCGAAGGGGCAATTAATGATGTTATTCGATAAACAGTGGAAGTTATAGACGACGTGTATATTATTTCTGCGAAATTAGAAATGAATCACAGTAATGTCACCCGTACTGACCCTGCACGGAGATCAGCTCATGGACTGTACACTTAAATTCAATTAATACAAAGCAGCAAAGAGGTATTCATTATTACTACGCAAGGTGTTTCGATTACAAGGCTTGACTGCAAAGATCGCACTACCTGTATTTCTTGTAATACAACAAGTCTTGATAATTAAGCTGCATAACACACAGTAAGAAATCATCCTCTTCTGTCCCGTTCTTATTTTAGGCAATCACTTATCTTCCACCACAAAAAGCAAACATTCAGACACATGGATAAAAACGAACGACTACAAATAAGTAAAGGTCAGCCGATATTCAGGCCATCACAAATGCAATATCCTGGTGCTGTTTTAATAACTAATAACCTGGTTGTAAAATCTGATGACTTTCGTTAAGGATGCAGCAGCTAACGAAGGGTGAATGGGTGTGTTCAAAGGATCATAACAGTAAGGTGATTGGGTGTGTTCAAAGGATCATAACAGTAAGGTGACAACATAAAAGCATAAATGAAGCTATATGCCTTTACAAAGATGTAGCTTGATGGAATGATGGTCGGACAGACAGACGGAAAGGACGACTACTATAAGGTCACCAAATCTCAACATCCGGAAGATTAATATTTTATCATCCGGAACCCTAATATTTCAACATTCCGAACCCTAAAATTCCAATATCAGGGAACAAATATTTCAACATCCGGAACACTAAAATTTCAATATTCAGAACCCTAAAAGTTGGAGGCATTTCGGATGAAAGACGTACAACTGGAAGTCTAAAGGGAAGATGTCTAGAGGAACGAGCAAAAGCAGCCATTTGAAAAATCAAACATACAAAAGCTAGGCAGAACGGAAAAGTACAATAGCAAAACCTAAAGCAGTTGGGAATGAATGGTCTAACAAAACCTTAAAACTGAGAGAGAGAGAGAGAGAGAGAGAGAGAGAGAGAGAGAGAGAGAGAGAGAGCCTCAACAACGAATTTTGTTAAGAAAGATTAGTATTTATACACTCATGTAAACAGGTATCCTGAAGAAAACTGAATAGGGACTGACTTTTTCCCGTTAAATGTTTTATATAAAATTACTGAATGAATGTGCTAATAAAATAGTATCCCGAGACTTTTCATAAAATAAGTCTAAATTTCGTGCATATGCTTTATTACTCACATGGCGGAGCAAATCGCCCTTGGATGTTTACCACAAAATTCGGGCGTACACTTCGGACGACAAGCTGATGAGCCCCGAGCAGGCTGATCGTTCGGGGTCGGCACTGTCAAGAAAGAAAGTCAGCATATGAAAAAAATATATATATTTCTGAGCGGAATTATATTCGGGGTCTACGTTTTAGTTCAAGTCATGAAAAGTTGCAAGGAATGAGCTTTCTCATAAACAATTAATAAAAAACATAAACGAGCAGACAGACAGGCATACAGACAGACACATAATGGATTTAGAGGCAGCAAGATTGACAAATGTACAAAATGATAACGCCATGAAGTGGGAAAGAAAATATAAAAGTTTAAAAAATGCAAAGATTAAGCTGAATGCAATCTTGTTATTCTAATAAAAGGACAAAGTCATACCGACGAGAGATATTTGCAACAAAATTCAAAAAGAAAAAAAAATTACATACAAAAGATAAGACCTCAAATCTAATGATGCATTTTTTCTTTGATAAACTATTTCTTTAACCAATTTATTGAGAAAGGAAAAGGAAGATCAAAAGTCTGAATGAATTTCGTTTTCAATTTAGTCATAATCTATCACATAAAATTTGTATCCCTATAGACACGTGTTGGAAATTATTCAAACAAATTGGCCTTTAAAATGATAAACGATTTCTCTCACTGCAATATTGTTATATTGTAATATAACAATAAACATGAGCGGCCTAAGCAAGACAGGTATTTGTAGCTTACTTATGCCACCTGATCCCCCCAACAGCTCGTGTATTGAAGAACTGGAATGGAGTGGAACATTTTGGGATTTGAGGCATGGACCCCTAAGGACAAGTGTTTAATGTAACATTCGGGGCGGGGGAGCGGTTCCACAATTAGTTAACTCATTGAGAACATCCTACGAAGCAAACATATCTGAAAAGCTATGATGAAAAGTGATAACATTCGATTGTACTAAATTATCTATCGTCTTTTGAAAGGAAACCAACCTCAGAATGTATGTGCTACATAAACCAGGTGACTGAGGAACGCGTATTGTCCAAAAACCACAGGAATCTTTAGTCTAACAAAGACGATGCTCATTTTAGAATTCAAACATGGACATTTGGTAAGTTGTCGCTCATGGTGGGCATCACTTTGTGGGAAACTATTAAGCCAAGTATTGTATTTTATGGGCATACTCGTGTTAACTCATCAATATCTCACGCACACACACACATTAACTCATCAATATCTCACGCACACACACGAACAGACATGCACACGCACCCACATTGTCAAGCACATCCGATTTTACATTTTTTTAAACTAACAAAATAAAATCTCTTCCTAATATGAATGGTTAATTCAGTTTTAAGAAAAACGTATCTGGGAGGATATGATTTTGATTCTCTCTCTCTCTCTCTCTCTCTCTCTCTCTCTCTCTCTCTCTCTCTCGCAATTCGATTGCATTGTTAAAGCGTCCAATGTACATACATAAAAATAATATTATCTCAGTCTCCGTTGCTGCCTTCGGAACTCTAAACCTTTTCGCCAAAGATCGCTAGAAGTCATACTCTTTTATAGTCACAATCTTGTAGAAGTAAGGCTTCCTCAAAAGGGTATACAAATTTAAATGTGCTTTTTTATTGTCAGATGAAATTGTTCGATCAGACCATTGTGAAAATTTTAACATATGCTGGTGAAATTTGGTGGATTTGTAAGATCTGATTTAGTAGAATAAATTCAATTTTCTTTCCTTCGAAGAATATATCAGCAATGCACCCCTCAGGTTTACGGTGAATTTGGTAGGGTCCCTTTAATTATTAACGTTAAAAGTCTCGTGATAACCTAAACGGTTAGATTAGTTAGTGGTGATAAGAACAAATGTATCATATATATCCTCTCATTCGAATATTTGCGTGATAATTCGTATGACAATACATTGATATTAGCAGTAAAATCTATATCAGATGACGTTGGGTTTATCTACTTATGGAGAAATCATAGCTTTGTGTCAGTTAAATGGTTAACGACGACAGAAAACAACAAACAAAAGCTTGGGCAACTAACATCAATACGTTATCTAAAGGTCCAAACTATTCTGGATTTAGAAATGCTCTCTCATTACCAAAAAATATATCTAAAACCTTAATTAACTTTTGAACTGTAAACCACAGGTTTCTTGTTGAAACTGGCGGAGGTGCTACTGTTTCCTATAACGAAAGATAATATATACCCCGTCAGTCTTAAGAAATGGGTGATGACTATCACTATCTTCCGTCGTATTATTATTATTTTCATGATGAAAAAACAAGACCTTCACATTTTCAGGACCAGCGTTTATAAATACATTCAATTAACGAATACAAGCGACTTACGACTCTTGATTAATACTTCCAGGTTCTAAGATTGTGTTTTCTGAATTTTGTAATCCCTGTTTAGTATTGTGTAATGGTATCACACGCTATATTCATGTGCTTTTTTATATACCTTGCATCTTATAAACTTACAACCTGAGTGTAATAAAGCCTCGCTTTGTCAATATCGGCGACTATTTGATTTCCCAACAGAGCAAGCTTCCTACTCTAATCTCACTTTTAATATGCAGGACTATCTATAAAGAACCCAATCACCCAGAATCAATACGCATTGTACAGAGTAGTTCCGATATTCATGAAATGTTTCACAAAAACAATACCATGAATGGTTAAAAAGTTTACTGATTCATGAGTAATTTTATTTTCAGTGATAAGAAGTTTTTGCAAGATATATGCATGAACGCAGGAAGTTGACAGCAGTGTCCTAAGACAGCGTGTCGTCGCCCCTGTAATACCCAAAGGTCCACACGTCTTGTTTATTTTATGTATGTAACTAGATAGGTCTAAATCATTAGGCAAGTTTGTGCCCATGTATATGCCATGTGAATAATTTTTCGGTACTTCAGACTGTCACCGTGATACATTTGTATGTCCTTAACTCGACATAGTGAATTTAAACGCATACATATAAACTTTATATTTAAAACAAATGAAGGAAATGTGAAGACTGATCTTAATTCGAAGTGATTTGATTTCAAAGGATACGCCTGATGCGGTACGAGGAAAATCAAAATGACTCCATCTTGTTGTTGTTAGTCACTGGTCTGAGTTTGGATCAGTATGCCTTTTCTACTGTATATTACAGAAAACCTCAAATGCTTCTTAAAATCAGTTTTTATCTTTTAAACTACAAAAAAAAATAACCTTTTTCAAAGAGCCATATTATCTTTTAGAAAAAACAATGCTAAGCTATATATAAACGTTTTCTATCTGTCAATTTGCTAGCCTGAAAAAATATATATGTGTGTGGTTTTTTTTCATAATAATCGGGTATATAAAAATTAAATCGCGAGGTCTACATCGTGTACGAGTTATCTCCACCTTGTCTGGCAGGTGCAAGTATATATCTGTCTCAACAAAAACGAACATCCATGTTACGGTTACTTGTATCTCTAGTATAAAAAATAAATATATTTTTTATACATTAAAAAATCTGTCCCATTTCTATACTTATCAACAGACTCATAACATCTTCGATCGCTGATTGTAGTATCTTTAGCTCTATCATGACACGCGCAGCATCTGATAAGGTTAATCTCTATTTAACATTGAGAATACACTCATACTGGTAGGACCTCTCCTGGTAAGGAGCTGTTATACTCCAAAGATGTACTAAAAGATTTCAAAGAGTATAAATATGTCTTCCTCCTTTTCTAACCTTTTTCTTACTCCTTTCGATTTGTCTTCTTGCACGTACGTAACTAAGCTTACCAAAGGTAAGATCCAATAAAAATAACTTTGGGAAACCAATTGCCACTTAAAATAATTCTAATGAAAAGTCATTAAATAAACTTTTGTGAAGCCGAAATTCATTCCTTTTCTTCCGTAAGTAACTTTGATTCATAAAGATAATTTTTTTATGTTTTATTTTTCAGCAAGTACCAATAAAAAGTACTATTTTCAGAGGTCTATGAATGACATACAGACAAAAAGAGACACAAAAATTTATTTCTCGAAATCTAAAAGAACTCTTAAAAAATGTACCCATTTCATATTTTTCTCGTAGAATACTGGAAGGTCCTTTACTTGAAACAAAATTACTGTATATCCCACGTTGTTCATGTAAATACAAATATGTTATTCTCCCTCTCCCCCTGGGGCCCCGAGTGGCCGAGTGGTCTAAAGCGCTGTCCGTTACGGATCACACCATCTCACCTCTGTCTGCGTTGGTTCGAGTCTAAGATTCGGCGAATGTGGTATGTGAGAAAGCTTGCCAGTAGTTTCTCGTGGGTCGGTGGTTCTTTCCGCGGATTTCCCGGTTTCTTCCTCCACCATTAATACTGGCCGCCATGTATAGCCTATCGTGTGCTGAAAAATGGCGTTAAACCCCACAACAACAACAACAACCCTCTCCCCCCCCCACATACGCACGCAAACACATTTACATGCCCTTTCGAAGACATATATGCCAGAAATAAAAAATTCTATGAACAGTAAGCAGATAGCTGAAATCTGTGTCTTACGACAAAACGACTGAATCTCAACAATGCAAATTGGATTAAAATGATAATATAATTCTTCCCCAAAGTGGTGCATGAAAATAAACGTAATTATATATATATATATATATATATATATATATATATATATATATATATATATATATATAGGTGTGTGTGTGTCTCGTTCGAACATGGCCTTTTAAGCACGCGATAATCTTTGCATAATGTGAATTATGTCGACGTGTATACGGTATTAATGATGATAATTACGCAAGTGAAAATTTTAACAAACTCACGAATTAGATATACGTGTACATTGTATGTTATAATGATACGAATGTATATAAAAATTTACATGTACAGCATACGTGACATATACATGTAGACGTCAACGCACGTATGACCTTCATCTGTCTACACTATAATAATAATAATAATAAGAAGAAGAAGAAGAAGAAGAAGAAAAATAAAAAGAAGAATACGCACATGTTACAGGCAGTAGTGGAAACAGTACAAATCAGATGGTACGCGCCGTACGATAGGGCATGCAAACAGTCGGAATGTATGTTCGATACTCAGAGAAAAAGAACAGTCTGGGGTGGGTCGGTTGTTTGGTACTAAGGGCACTTTTAACACATTCTTAGCTATATCATGCCAAGGAAATGGGAGCTAAGCGTTTTTCCCAAAGACACGACGATTCAGCCAACACGGGTTGGCCTGGGTGGGTATCTAACCCGCGAACCAGGGATCACGAGTCTCACAATCTAACAACTGAGCTGTCGGGGCTCGCTTGAATAGAAAAAAAAACTACACAAAACGATGAGACACGTACGAAATGGAAGGGTACGATAGGAAAACGAAACTGTTCGTAGGTAGCTTGTTACGCAAACTGTACGCAAAATCGGAACCAAAATAATTAAATTAATGCAATAATTACAGGGATACATATTGCACTGTATTATGTGAGTCATAGAACTGACATACTGCTATATCATAATTAATTTTACTAACATATCGTAATTGCTGTTCTTTAGATGAACTGCGTAGCTGAACTTCCTATATCGTCTTAGTTTTATTGCTATATCATTTGAGGTTTATTGGAACACAATATCCGTGGTTTTATACAGAGATGAGTGCAAAAGACTTAACAAGAAAGCGGCAGGAGTCCAATGTTACATGCCAGACATCTTGATAGCGTTGATTTCTGTTTAGAAGAGTACGCAGATGTGCAAGACATACCGGTATATCACAGTCTGCAACCCAGAAAGCAGTAAATACTTTGGCAAGCAAAATTCGGTTTCACCTTCAGATTTATTCAGGTGCTCATGCCCCTACAAAATTTCACAAAATGCCTAATGTTTGGAAGGTAATCAAAGTCACAATATTTCTCCACACATATTTCTCCCTTATGAACTTCAAACGTGTGCTGATAAATCCAAAATTTATCACTGATTTCATATCTGTCATAAGGCATAAACCATTCAGAAAGCGATATTTGTACATCATTAGTTACTGGAATACGATATCGACAATGGTCTTTTTGGAAAATCCACGAGGTGTACCAAGTGCAGAGTTACAGGTAACTTTCTCAGTTCTCGTCTTTTCAGCTCTTGTAATAAATCCAGTCCTGAAACATACACTTCTCGTCTTCTTTGTAGAAATCTATGTCTTAAAATGCATAATTGTACTTGTCTTTCCAATCTGCCTAAATTTATTTAATGTGACTCGATCATTTCCAAACTATGACTGTGGATAGGGTCCGAATAAAGTCGAATGTTTTCATTTACCGGAAGCAGTGTTCCAACTCGAACGAGGCGTATCTGAAAAGTTCTCAATAATAAGTTTTAACTTTGCTTTTGTTTTTCGAACCTGTCAAGATATTTAATACCGATCGAAAGACACAATAACGTTCAATAACTCCTCTGCAGGTGCAGCACGCTGGATAACAACAGTTACACGCGTGTGACATAACACAGGTAAATGCCAGGGTCCGGAGGAGGATAATAATGCTGCTGCTGAGCAAAGAGCATAGTACAATCCGGGCGCTCTTAGGGTATTCTCTGTCTGATGTCAAGGCCGACATGGATAAAGTTTACGGGTGTAATTCTTTGTCATATTCTGCAATTTTGAGGTGGTGTCATCGTTGTAAAGATGGTCGCGAATCCATGGAAAATGACCGATGTTCTGAGAGACCGTTGTCTGCGATTAGTGAGCGGATAGTGACTGATGTAAATAGGACAATACAGACGCGCGATGTTTCTATTATCACATGCATTAATTGATCAGCTGTTTCTAATATGCTCAAGAATGACTTGAAGCCCAAAAAGGTTTGTTGAAGATGGGTCACGCATTTGTTGACGACTGATCAAAACCAGACGGTAGTTAAAATCGCCAAACGGTTACCCGCCAAATACCAAAAGAATGACCAGAAACGTCTGAATGAGCGTGTGACTGGTGATGATACATGGATTTGTTAAAACCCATATCAGAACATTCATGGTGACTGGTTAAACGTTGAATCTAGTTCGTGGTGGTGTTGGTGGTGATGGGTGACAAAATTTCCATCAAACAACTTTTTATTGGGAGGGGGCCCAGAATTAAGTTCTACTGGTGAAGAAGGGGCAAATGCCAGTGCTACGCCACTGATCAAATCGTTCTATCAAACAATGACTGATATTTATGAACATCTTACAATTGCAGTAAAATCAGTAATTTTGAATTAAGCATGACATTAAGCAATACATGATTTTTGAATTAAAAGATATTAATTAAAAGTTGATTTATGAACTAAATACGATATTAGTTAATAAAAGATTATGAATTAAATACGATACAAATTAATACGATATTAATTAATACACGATTTATGAATCAATATATTATTTAATACATTATTTATGAAGTAAATATATTAACTAATACGTAACTTTGAATTAAATGATATTAATTAATAATTCTGAATTAAATAAGATATTAATTAATACATGATTTATGAATGAAATATGATATTAAGTAACAGATCATCTATGAAACTGAAATCCATGCATTGCATTAATAAAGTTTTTTTTTTTTTTTTAAACGAAAACGTGCTTAGAGTCATGAAACCTAGATTACAACGAAACCGTGGAACAGAAGACCGACCCACGCATTTTCTGGGACAGGTATGGTCAACTGTGCACATACTCATGTGAACGCACCTAGTCTTTGAGAGTTTGTAACTTCGAAGGTACAGTCATAACTGCTTATGTTTTAGACCAGTTGCCTGCACAGCAGGCAGCGCTACTGACGTGCACTTGCCCTTTTTGTTTGGTTGTTAGATAATAATATATTACATTATAGGGGCCATATGGTTTGGACAAGTATACGCTCAGTCTAGTTTATCAAGTTCGTGGACTACACATAAGTACACTACACATAGGTAGAAATACTAGGAAATTCACAAGTTGGATGTTGCGTGTAAATTGGCGCTTATTAAAGGAAAAGAATTCTAAAATCGTCATGAGCAGATATTGTAGTAAGTTCCTTAATCAACGGTCTCTCAAGGGAAAGTATATTAAAGCAACCCATGGTGTGTTCTTGACGCTCTGGACAAAAACGTGCATGTTAAATTCTAGAACTAATCAGACAGAAATAATGTCTTAATCACACTCGCGAAAGTCATGCAGAAAGAAAGACGGTGATCTACTGTCCTTAGTTTCGACCTTGGCATATACTATGGATAATCTTGTGAACCGTATCTACATCATCATTCTTTTTGTCGTACTCAACATCATTCTTCTGTCGTACTCCAAAATAATCCTTTTATCATACTTCAACATCATCCTTTTATCGCACTTCAATATCATCCTTTTATCATACTCCAACAACATCCTTTTATCCTACTTCAAAATCATTCTTCTGTCGTACTAAAAAATCATCCTTTTATCGTACTCCAAAACCATCCTTTTATCGTACTCCAAAATCATCCTTTTATCGTACTCCAACATCATCCTTTTATCGTACTCCAATATCATCCTTTAATAGTTCTCCAACATCATCCTTTTATCGTACTCCAACATCATCGTTTTATCGTACTCCAAAATCATCCTTTTATCGTGCTCAATATCATACTTTTATCGTGTTCCAAAATCATCCTTTTATCGTACTCCAATATCATCCTTTTATCGTACCAGTTGCAATCACAAGACAGTCATGCTCCAGAGTCTAGATCAAGCTCCAAACCAAAGGGGCAATAACTCTAACAAAATTACATAAACTGATCTCTCGGGATGCGTATCTACCGATGATGGCTATCATAGGTTCAATTTATCACAGCGATCGAGCAAACCCAGCGTGGATAGCACTGATGACATGATCATGCTGTACTCACATGATCATACTATACACTGCATTAACTATAACAAAAACTGTTACAGGAGAGTAATATGTCTATGTAAGAATCTTCAAATTATGACCATAAAAAACGTACCAAGTTTCCTAGAGATCCACTAAATACTGTGAGATTAGTTGCGTTCACATGATTATGGCATATCCTATACCAGGCTTCAAATCAACTGGGCAATAACAAAGAAACACACAAACACACACACACAACTGCGTGAGCACAGTAATTTGTCGATATGCGCATCTACTGATGGTGACCATATAAAATACGTTTCGCAAGGATATAGCAACAACTCTTAGACTAGTTTCAGTCACGTGATTATGTCATACAATGCTTTCAGCAATAGTGTGTGTGTGTGTGCGCGCGCGTTTGCTATTGGATTTTTAACGTAGCTTTAACCATTTTAGTCATATCGCTACAATGTCTGCAGTGTGGCAGTTTATAGTGATGTATAGCACTGGGACATCATGCTGCAGTCATGCAGCATCATGTCCTGCCCGGTCACATTATCTTGACACCAGGCCAACCATTCCTAACACTAATCTCTTAATGACGAGCGCCAAGAGAGACAGCTGCTAGTACCATTTTTATAAGTCTTTGGTATGACTCGGCCGAAGTTCGAACCCGATACCTACCGCATCCGAGGCGGACACTCTAACCACTTAGGCCACTGGAGCGTTCGCGCGTTCAGCTACAATCAAACTCTCTAAGGCAAGTTGCGTTCACATATTATGTCATGCAATGCTATCACATGACTATCATTCAATGCGTTCGTTTATAAGACATCAAGGGCAAAATACAGAATGGTGGCTCAACGGTAATATGTCGATACGCGTATACGGAGATGATGAGCATAACATTTTGCAAGGTTTATGGCGATCCAATGAAACCTATGACAATAGTTACGTTCAAAAGATAAAGCCATACGCTGCATTTATCTCAAAATAAAAAAGGTCAAAAACACCTGTAGACATTACGGGAGAGAATATTTCTTGACAAATGCATCTTTTTCTTATGGCAAAATATTTACAAAATTTCTGGCACCCCATCAAAACTCTGGAACTAGTTGCACTAAGAAGACTGTGGGGGGGGGGGGAATGAAGGACGGAAGGTGAGACAAATGGCCACGGTGATTCCCAGATATCAACGCATCAATACTGTAACACAGCAGACAGATTTAACCAATACGATGGGTATTTGAAACGTTGTTTTAACCCTTTTGGTTCCTTCAATGTTAGTATATTTTTTAATGACGATCGACAAACAAAATACCGTTCTATGAACTGATCTGCAGTTACACGTACAGCACGCCGGACACCTGCAGATATAAGCATGTAACATGACACAGCAAAATGACTGCGACGTAATATCGAAGCACGAGAACAATTCGACTAGTAATCTCCGACTAATTCAATGGTCGACTCTACAATTTTGAGGGGTTTCATAGTTTTGAAGATGGCTGCAATCCTATGGATGATGACCCACGTTCTGGAATATCGTTGCCTGTGATTAGTGAACAGGGTGTGGCTGCTGCAACGGGGGCAATTAATGAAGAATTTCTATGCACAGTGAAAGATATTCATGTTAATGCAGGCATTAACTGGTCGGTTAATTTTAATATACGGAGGAATCATTTGAACCTAAAAATGGTTTGTGCAATATGGGTCCCGCATTTGTTGACGGCTAATCAAAATAGACTCGGGTTGAAATTGCCCAAACGGTTACTCTACAAATAAGAAAAGAGTAACCAGCGACGTCTGAATGAGGTTGTCAGGAGTGATGACTTATGGATTTACTTTTCTGAACCCGACTCAAGAGAAAGTCATGATGTTTGGATTGGAGAAGTCCAGCAGAGACCATAAATCACGTCAGGAGATTTTTACACGCATTTATTTTCCGATGCAAAAGGCCCGGCAGTCCGGGCACATGTTCCTGTCTCTGCTAGTAACACTGTACATTTTTATGCCTTCAAAGTATTGCTAAAAGTTGTGAAACAATAGAGAACCACCCATCCGCACACCTGAGGTATCTGTCAGCTCCATGACAACTCACCGGTGCATAAACCCGCCGTTGTGACAGACTTCTTAAAGGAGGACATCATCCAAACTTTACCATATCCTCCATACAGCCCTGATTTAGCTTTACCACATCGTCCATGCAGCCCTGATTTAGCTTTACCAGATCCTCCATGCAGCCCAAATTTAACTTTACCGGATCCTCCATGCAGCCCTAATTTAGCTTTACCAGAAACTCCATGCAGCCCTGATTGAGCCTCACCATATCCTCCATACATCTCTGATTTAGCTTTGCCACATCCTCCATGCAAACCTTACTTAGCTTTACCATATCCTCCATAGAGCCCTGATTTAGCTTTACCACATCCTCCGTAAAGCCCTGATCTAGGTTTACATCATCCATGCAACCCTGATTTAGCTTTACCACATCCTCCATAGAGGCCTGATTTTGCTTTGCCACATCATCCATACTGCACTGATGTAGCTCCAAATGAAAGATTTGCCTACAGGTAGACAATTTGAAACTTGCCATGGTGAAAGTGCAGTTTTCCAGTGTACGAACAACATACCAAAAAGTGAATACAAAATAGCATTTGATAATTGAATAATTAGCCTGAAAAAGTGGAGAGTATTTAGTGGGGAAGCACTGATACTTTGTTTACTATTAATGAACTTTGCTCTCGTACACGACGTTGCTTGATTTCTCCGAACAGCCACGTACTCGATCTCTCTGAGCAGTCCTCGTACATGACCGATCTCTCCGAATTGATGCATATTCGTATAATACATTGGAGAATGGTTCCTAAAACCGATGAACAATCTTACTTATCGAGCATGTATTTAGTCTAGAACGTCAACAGTTCATTTTTATCGTCGCTGTAGTTACAGCCATCACTTTCACTGAAAAGGTACAACAACAACAAAAACAATAATAATATTACTATTAAAAATAATAATTATAATATCAACAACACTAATATTAATAATAAGAAGTAAAATAATGACGATGTTAATGAGGTACAATTTTTGTTAAGCATGTTGTCCTTTTAGTACATCATAATGTAAATAATACTAGCATTTTAGCTTGCTATAGCTCTGAAATTGCTAGCTTTAAAAAATGAACTTAGAAGTGACGTTTTGTAAATTGTTATTTTCACACACGTGATATGCTAATGACTGAGTTTTGCTAGCTCAAAATATCACAACCAAAAAAATGATGCTTTCCTGAAAAAAAGTTATTCAACCTTCTTCTCATACTAATTCTACAAATATTTTTCTGTTTTGTTTATTCTGTAAACATTAAATTCAAAGAGAAGTTCGTCCTCAATAAAATAAAGCTCTGAAACTGTAGTTTTAATTCAATTTTTACATCAGATTTACATGGTGGAGTTTCTCTTCCATAATGTTTTGGCAAACCATTCCAAGCGACCAAAATATAATTTAGAATAAAAAATAAATAAAAAAAATAAAAGGAAATAAAAAAATATGTTCTATTTTCTTGAAGTATTATCTGATAAATATAACATTTTAATTTATTTGGGCTTTGGCTGAATGGTACAAAAACAAATCTCTTAAGTTAAAAATATGTTCAATGAATAATGTCCTTTGCACTTAAACATGTTGGACTTATCATAACTGCTGAAGGACATAAACTTTTCATTTTCAATAGCGATGTTTTCGTTTAGTTTTGATTAACAATGTGAGACTGAGAGAACACAGGGCTGGGTCTTCCTTTATATAGTTGTAAAAGTCAATATATTTATGAAATATTTGATCAAATAAAGAATTGGGAGTAAATTCCTACCTAACCCAGGCACACTGAATCGAAGCAATTATACCCCAGACACACTGTATCGAAATATCATACCCCATACACATTGTATCGAAGTAATTATACCCCTGGCGCATTGTATCTAAGTAATTATATCCCAGGTACATTGTACTGAATTAATGATGCCCCTGGCACATTGTCTCGAAGTAATTATGCTCCAAGCACATAGTTTCGAAGTAAGTATTCCCCAGGTCCATGCTATCGAAATAGTTGAAAAATCTACATAATATTTTATCCTAAACAACGGACTGTTCGGACAATAGAATGATTCATGCGTTCGTATTTTTAAGCGTATTCCGGGCCTAGTAATTGTAATTCCAACATTAACAATTATCTCGAGTGAGGTATATGAATCCCACTTTAACGAGCTATGGGAGACATTGTAAGTAAACTATCTATACAATTGATATACATATTCACATAAATTTAAACATGATATGCCAACATACCTTATCTTCTATTGGAGACGAATTACGTAATCATCTATGAATTAAAAAGAAAATATAAACTGACAAACGCTGCATCTAAACCAAGTTAGTCCATAAACGGATCAATTTATCAGTGTGTGTGTGTGTGTGTGTGTGTGTGTGTGTGTGTGTGTCTGTGTAATTTGGATTTTTAACGCGGCTTTAACAATTTTTCAGTCATATCGCTACGATGTCTGCAGTGTGGCAGTTTAGATTGATGTCTAGCACTGGGGCATCATGCCGCAGACATGTACCATCATGTCCTACCCAGTCACATTATTCTGACACCAGGCCGACTAGTCCTAACACTAACCTCTTAATGCTGAGCACCAAGTGAGGCAGCTGATAATACCATTTTTATAAGTGTTTGGTATGACTCGGCCGGGGTTCGAACCCGGGACCTCCCGCATCCGAGGAGGACGCTCTAACCACTAGGCCACCAACTGATCAGTGCTGCGATATGAATCTCACCGATTTCCCACCTATTTTACTTGAAAATAATTATTTCTTATCGTATAAACAATAACAAAACGAAAGTTTTGAGTGGCTGATTATGTGAGCGATCACAAACTGTTAATGTTCAAAAGTTCAAACGTTTACAAGAACACGCTGGGAAGGGCTTTACCTTCGTGTCCTACAACTTTCTTGGTGTTTCGGCAAACATTTGAACAAAACCAACTGTTTAGAGTCCACAAAGTATACATTAGTATGCTACATAACAATGTATAAAATGTATATGCCCTGTGCCGTACCCGCGGCCACGTAAACAGCACATGCATTGTTCCTGTTAGATGTAGTAATCACGGCGGTTGGAATGGATCTGTGAACTGGAGGAGACAACTCAGATCTAAATCAGACGGTCCAGGTTACAATGCAAAAGGCGGTGATTTGATTTTACTCCTTGACTCTTTTTTCAAAATCCAATTCGGATTTGTGATTTGTAAGAAGTAGAAAAAGAAAACGACAGCAACTACTAAAACAATTAATGGTTGTCATAAACCTATGTGGCCGTGGCTAAAAATGAAATATGGACTCATACGTGGACGTGTACGGTTCAAAATGTCATTGAAATGTGAGGTTACCCGTCTAGAATAAACACTAGGCTTCTACCAACATTATACAGCCACGGTTTGGACTTGATGATGACTTTCGTGCATCACACCTTTTGCCTCCTTATAGCAGTTTCTTGAGAAGAAACTTTGATTTGGATATATTTTTAAATAGTACTAAAGTCCATCGATTTGGATGGTCATGGTCACTTGATGGTCATGTTCAAGTCTTTAGGCTTCAATATTGAAGAAGTGTACAACTGCATGATTAGCTGACACGTGGCTAGACATTTCAATTTACACCTTCTTTAAGAGCAGTCTATATTTGATTAAACAGGCAGGGTATATTTAATATTCGCATCTTCAAGAGCTTCTCTAATGTATCAGATAAGTTGTGTCAATATTTTACTAAATCTATTATACATATCAACTTTTTTTTATTTCATAATTCATTGGCAATCGTTTAAATTTGTTTGGCAATGTACACATCATGGGAAAGAGTATGATTGTATTTGTAACTCCATACACTCAAGCTTGCACTTCTGAAAGTTCTTCTTCATACAAAATGGCACAGGGGTAATTACATGTAAGCTATACCATTAGACTAGAATGAATTATATATATATATATATATATATATATATATATATATATATATATATATATATATATATATATATATATATATATTTGCCCAAATAAGTTTATCTAGCACATGAATGTCTAAACACTCACAACTTTATTAAATCATCCCTCTGATACAACCGGAACTTTCTTGGCTATATCTGCGAGAGAAAAATATGCCTTGGACGTATATCGGCCGAGTAATTAACAGAAAAATCATACATTTATTTCGCCGGAGATTTCTGAGCTATACAAATAAACCGTACTCTTTTCGAACTATCTCGGTAATTACTAAGATTAGATTCATTGTTAAACGTAAACAAGACGTTCACTTTACTCGCATCTTCTCGGGCAATCCTTGTTTCGCAAATAGCTTCGGTAGTACGAATATCGGCATACTTTCGCCGAATGACAATTAGGATTGATCCCGAAATTGCGAATGCCCTCTGATAGCACATGTAATAAACTGTACACTACATACAGTACACTGTCTAATTTCAAAGATTAACATTTTTAACAAATTATATATACACGAGTACCACAAGTGCTTCACGCGGTCATATGACGATTCATTCGGGTTTACTACAGGTACGGAAAGAATCTGAACACGGTCCGGCCTTTCCACCAATCATTGGAAAAACTCCTCAGAAATACCAGTCACCATCACTATAAAAACACACACATCACTAAGAAGTACTCAGGCTACCAATATTACTATATCATACAGATTTTTCGCTTATAACTCCAATGAATTTAAAAAATAAACCGGTAAATCCTAATAATTCGACTTTGCACCGATCAACGACAGAATAACTGAAATTCCGTGAAAAATATCCATTAAATATATCCAGTCTAACTGCCGCTTTACTCGCGCATGCATGCATTGAAAATAGCGATCAATATCTCTAATTTGCTCAAGGTCAAACAGGAATCGGCTAGCAGTTTCTTGGCACCCAGGCATATATTTACCCTCGGTCGGTAAAACAATCATACCTCTATCGGATAATTAAGTCAATTTAAACAAAATCAAATCCATGGTAGACAAATACTCAAATGATTAAAAGTGCGTGATCATTTCCTATTTGTTTAATTTCTTGTGCCCTTATTTACGGACACAAATATGAAGGAGTAGCGTCAACCACAGTTAGTGAATATCTTCAATGCATGAAACGAAATAAAGAAAAGAAACCGAGCTAACTTCCGTAAGTTTTCACTGTATATGGTTCATGATCATATACAAGCCTATGCCTATCATGAAGTCTCTTCAGAGAGAGAGAGAGAGAGAGAGAGAGAGAGAGAGAGAGAGAGAGAGCCCGGCTGCACATGTCGATGTCCGGACTTGTCGATGTCGTTAAGTCAGTGGCGTCATTAGGCGGGTGCTGGGGGGGGTGGGGTGCGGAGGTGACACCATCAGAGGGAGTGACACCAAAATGACTGTCTATAAAATGTTTGAATTTTTGTGAAGAAAGGAGGTCCAGGGGGGTGGCACCATGAGTTACCGCACACGATTGTCTATAAAATTTTGAATTTTTGTCCAGGAAGGAGGTCAATGGGGGTGACACTATGAGTTACGGCACTGGGTGACACCAACCCTAGTGAGGCCACTGCGATAAATAACCAAGATTAAACTTATTAAACTTAACTTTTTGAAAGAAATAATCAGGCCAGACTTCCAAATTTCGATTTTACCAGTTATTGTTTTTACTCGTACGATTTATCAGGGTTTATTGACATTTTTTATTTCCACAAACACGTGCAGCAATTCACCATAAATCACAACCAAACTTCGGCTGATTGTTATATCCAACTTTTGACCCACAAGGATATAATCCATTCTTTACCGGGGGTGGGAAACAGGGGGTAAATGAAATGCTGAAACCTGAATTCGAAAAAAAAAAAAAAAAAAAAAAATTTAATCGGAACTGAACACAGTATGCAGTGTTATAAAGTTTGCCTTTTGGCTCAAGGCAATACCAAATATGAAAATACAACCTGTATAAACGCGAGGCGAAACCCACCTACCGACTGCTCTTGATTAATCGATTCGCCGTGACCTTGCCATATTGTTTAAAGTTTCGATAGATAGTACTGTTATACTGACATTTTTTTCTTTTTTGTTGAAGCAGCGCCATTCGCGGCATTTTATTTTACCCTGCATATAAGAGCTGCAATTTCTGACAAACGGTTTCGTAGACAATGTAAACAAACATTAGCTGGCAAGTTTCTATTTTTACTAGGGATTCTCTGCTAATTGTCAGAAAAATAGAACATTCCCCAATATTCTCCTCCAATGAAGGGGCCCGGGTGGCTGAATTGTGCAAGGCGCTAGCCTTTGCCAATCACTCGTCATCTCAACTCTGTCTGCGCGAGTTGAGTCGAGATGCTCGGCGATGTGGGTATGTGAGAGCTTGTCAAGTAACTTCCCGTGGGTCGGTGGTTCTTCCCGGGCTCTTCCGCCAACAGAACTACTGGCCGCTATGTATAACCACAAACCAATACCTTCTCCTAGTAACATTTGAACAGACACACGTGTTAACATTTGGAAACACCTCTGCTAAGGCCACGGTAAGCCAGTTAGTAATGTTCCTCTCTTCATTTTCGTAATTTGCATAAGAGAGTATGAGCTTTAAAGTTTACAAAAATTTGCAGGATTTTGCTCGCTGGTTTATACTGGATAATAAAAAAGACCCTGTATATATTAGATATTTTTAAAATAACTTTTAATTCGCTTATTTTGATGCCTTTTTTTCTGGGTGTAAGTTTGTTTAATATAAGATACTGTTTGGCCTTGCTTCAGATCTGCAGCTCTCAAAAGACTGCTAGCTCCGCTTGGTCATTTCCACTTCCTGGACTTCAGATGTAAATTGGACTTTGTTTATTTTTCTATAGTTTTACCACATTACAATTCATTTGCTGCTCTTTCAAAAGTTAGTCCTGTTACTATGGTAAAATTCATCATGCTTATTTTAATAACAGGTAACGTTAGCGTACTTTAAACTAGTTCAGGTTCATTACTTGAGCACATGCAAGCAGCAATTTTGATTAGCTACCTGCTTTAGGCAGCGCGTTGTTTTCCTGATACCACGTGTAAAGAAATTTCATTCGCAATACATGAAATCAGCATAGAGGTATGCCAACATTCTTTCACTTGTTACAAAAATAGAGGACTTCACGTTATACTTGTCCCGCTATCAGAAGTACTTGATAACGGGAGAGAGGAACTTAAAGCGGCACGGAATACTGAGTACTTCGACTAGCTTTTACACGTGCCGCATTTTCACGTTTTGCATCAAATTGTATCATAATAAAAACTTAATATAAAATTTTAAGTGTTTCACCTGTCTACTGCTTTTCAGAAATATAAGCTGTACTTGTTGATCGACAAGGTGAGTAAAAAACAAACGAATCACCTCAAGGCTTGGTTGTGATTCAAACAGAAGTGCTCAATTTGGGAAGGAAGTCAAGATCAATAAACCCCAATAAAACGGATAAAAAGGACCTATTTTTCCCCAACCGAGAATTAAGTGGTCGGACCCTAAAAACTGAACTGTATCAGGGACTGACTATCTAATCTTCTTGGAATTCTACACGAAAAAAATTCCGTCCCTCAAAGCGTTGAAAAAGAAATATCTTTACTCCGATTTATGGAAAATGGAACTTATTATGTCCATTATATTAATTGAAAGAGTAATTATGTCCATTATATTAACTGAGAAAATAATTATCTTGAGGTTAAAAAAAAAAAAAAAATAAAATACAAAGAAATTCCTAGGCAGCTCGGAGAAATTAAATGGTCGGTCCCTGAACTGAAATGTAGAAGTCTGATCCGATTCATTCTTTCAAAAGCAAGTCTAGTTATGGTTATTGTTCGAGATTTTTAGCCTCTTTGTCTGTCTCGGTCAGTCTGTCTGTCTGTTTCTCTCTCTCTCTCTCTCTCTCTCTCTCTCTCTCTCTCTCTCTCTCTCCGTCTATCTCTCTGTCTATCTCAGTGTCTCTCTCTCCAAGTTTATAGATTTTGTTAATCAGAAATAATTTATCTAACTTGTTTGCAGAAATTCTATATGCCATTCCAATGAGTTACTCGTCTTTACTTATTTTTTTATATTTTGTTTTAAATCAACCGTTTATTCTTCTCATGTTATATGATGCGCCATTACTTCAATAGCACATGGAAACTTTTACAAGATCTTTTTACATACGGGACTGCTAGAAAGCGGTATCGAAATGTAAAAGTACCATATATTCTTAACTGATAGTAATAGCACGAATTCCCCACCCCTCTGTCTTATACAAGGATTTTATATCAGTTGTCACCTCGATTTCAAGGAGATAAAGTTACATACTTACTGTAGTTTGCATTACTTCCTTATTCGACACTGGTAAATACTGGCACACAAATTAAAAAAAAAAACAACAGGAAATGACATTTCTGCAATTCTAAGGTGTTCAATATATATCCAGCATGGATTTCATTTTGTTTTAAATTGAGTTACTTTTCTGACAGAGGCTGTAGTTATTATGCCTTGCCGACTAGGGGTCAGTTTGAGCCAAGTTGCCAGGTAGCTGTCCACTGATCCACTCATTCTATCCTTCTTTAGTGGTTGTAGAATTTAATTATAAGGATTGACTAATTTTTTCTCAAGATCAGTGAGGCATGGCCCGAAAAAAAAATGTTGTGTAATCTTTAGCATTTACCAAAGATGTAGAAGTTGAAAATATGCGTTTTTTAAAAAATAAACCAGTTGTATCATGATCCGTTTATTTTGACTATGAGAATCGTCTCCTGTAATCAGCGTCAAAACAATGCTTGTGAGTGGCAAATGGGATTTTAGTATTAAAAAAATAGCTGTTTTATATTTACCAAAGATTGTGTTTTTATAAGCAATGACATAAATAAATTTAACTAATACTGAGAATAAATTATTATGAGATCACTCTGTTTCGGTTTGTTGGGGGTGGGGGGCTTACAGTACACGTCATATTGACGCTTTTCAGAATCTCTTATTCATACAGTAAACCTGACAGAGAAAACATCGTGAGAATGACGCTCGGTTACTTTTGATGTTCAACATAAGAATGGCTATATTAATAAAAACAGCCAATGACGTCATCACATCTTATAGTCTATTATTTAACATACTCGATGGAGAAATACATTTTTCAGCAAGGCTATTCGTTCAAATATTTGTTTCTCGTTCCTACTTCCGACAAAATCGTTTTGTTTGTATTATGTAGAAGGTCTATTTATCGAGTGATCATTGTATGTTACAATACCGTTTGACTTGTCTTGAAACGATTTACCCGGAACAAATTTTCCATGTGACGTTGCACTTTGAGATATACGGGGAAATGTATGAAAATTTCAGTAAAACAACTCGTGTTCGCTCTCTGAAAAACACACATTTTATTAACAAATAAAATGTTGAGGTGTTATAAATGGTAGATCCTATCTTTTACTCATGCTATGAAAGGTTATAATCAACTCTCAAGATCATCATCCGCAGGCCCGTCCCTTGGGCAAGGCGAACGAGAAACCGCCTTGGGCCCCGCGCTTCTCCACAATGCAGTTTTTGTGCTTGGGGCCTCGCGCTTATCGCTTGCTGCCTTGGACCCCGCATGCTGCCTTGTACCTCGCACATCCTGGGGCCGGGCCTGATCATCTGACATTTCCATTCAAAACCTTAAAAACATTTCAATTTGACCTCTGTAGAAATGTAGCTAGTTACATAATTTTCTGTGACCACAACCACTCTAAAGATCATATTTCTTTCCGATCCACAGATTATACTATCGATACGTTAGCAAAAAAAGAAAAGAAAATGTCGCCTATGTTATTCAATCACAGAACAAAGTAATAATGTGTCATTATAATGCTGACTATGCATAGCCCTTGACCAAACTATGTATAGCTTGCATACAATAGAAGAAACGAAGTCTGTTTAATCCGGGGAACATTTTGTAATGAATTCGCACAGCACAGTGATTCTTATCACCCTGAGTCCCAAAGTTAGATTCTGTGCTGCAACATATATAGGTTGATATCCCCTTAACCATACTTTGCTAGCGTTATTTCTGTAATCGCGGTTCATCTGCGTCAGGTCCACTCCATACCACCCTATTTTTATCAGTGATTATGTGCTTACTAAACCCCAACCTCATCAGTGACTTTTTGCTTACTTAGGGTAAATAGGTACTCATTGTCTTTTGCACACAACGCTCATCAGTGGGTGGTCTCTGCAATTCAAAGTATGTCTGACCCTTTTTCTGCATATGAGAGAGAGAGAGAGAGAGAGAGAGAGAGAGAGAGAGAGAGAGAGAGAGATATGGGGTCTACTAAGGGGCCTCAGAAATCACCTGGTATAATCCCTGGTTTGCAACGATCGTAGGAAACAGGCAAATACGAGTGTAGAGACAAGCGCGGACTCATCTGCTAAAATTGCGAAGAAAATAATTTCTTAAGTTCGATAACAAGTGTAACTTTCAACGTCGACCCAGACTTGCGTTATTGTAGTAACAATGTCATCTACGTCTTGACACGCAAAAAAATGGTGAGAATCATCCTCGTAATCTTGGTAAAAAGAAACACCGCACAACTGGGTAGCAATGTTTAGAGACCGGCCATTTAATTTCAGGATGGGATCTGGCTTTTCTTTCGACCAGGGATATTTTCTATTTCTAACCTCAACATATTTTATCTTCTTTCAATATAATGGATATAATTTATTTTATATTCCAATAATATAATGGATATAACATTTTTTCTTCAATCAATCAATCTATATATATATATATATATATATATATATATATATATATGTGTGTGTGTGTGTGTGTGTGTGTGTGTGTGTGTGTGTATGTGTGTGTATTTGTTCTTCAGTCAATATAATGGATATAATATTTTTCTTCAATCGATATAATGGATATTCTTCCATCGATATAATGGATATAGCATTCATATCTTCAATCGATATAACGGGTATAACTGTTTTTTCTTCAATCAATTTAATGGATATAACATTTTTGTTCTTCAATCAACATATGGATATAACATGTTTGTTCTTCAATCAATTTAATGGATATAACGTTGTTCAATGTTTATAATTGATATTTTTTTCTTTATATGAAACAGAGACAGAATATTGTTTTTAAACTATCTGAGAGCCAAAGTTGTTTTCTTCAAAACAAATTCCAATCTCTCCCCCCCCCCAACAAAAATAAAAAAAATTAAATGGTCTGTCTCTTACGCAAATATTAAATAATAATAAATTAAAGATCATACGATTAGTTTTCCTAACTCGATAGATATGTATCTAATGTCCAACATTGTTTGTCTCCTCTTGCCATTGTTTCCTTGAAGAATCCTAATTCAAGCACGGAAAACTACTACTTCGAGTAGAGATAAATTTTGTAGTTCTTATGTGTTCTCGCATTCTGTACTCCAGTTTGTAATAAGGCCAAATAAATCTAATTAGAACACAGAAAAGGGGATATATTAACTGGAAACCTGTATTGCTCAGTTAGCGTGTGTATCTACTTAAATGCCACAACAATAATTGCGTTAAAATGTTTTTAAATTTGTTTTTAAACAATTAAAAAAAAATGATTAAATCTTCGCAAACTATCTGACAATAAGTGTGTACGGTAAAGCAATTAACAAAGCTAGAGAAGGCAAAAAGGAGTACATTGATGATGATACAATGCTTCCGGTATGTGAAAAACATTCCGAATACTCGGGTCTTAAAGTTTGTTCTTCTTAAAGAACGCAATAATCGTAGAATTTTAGAATTTTTAAACATTTATCTTGATATAAAAGTTGATATAAACTTCAATACACTTTTGGTGACAAATTTTCAAACAGGAAAAAAAAAAAAATTCATTTTAAAGTAACTACATCTGTCATGAAAGCAATATTAACTTGAGGGATGAAGACCGAGTATATAAACACTTCGAATAAGCAAGATAATTTAAAGCGGTTTCTGAAGGTTTATTGGTAAAATTATGGGTGTGCAGATCATATGCATCATGAAACATGAGGGTACGGGGACGGGTTTAAGGACGGACGGAGGAAATGGGTCAGATATACTATGAATGCCACAAAATAAATAAATAAAACCACAGTAACAATAGCCTCGATTCTCAAGGTGACTGTAGATCGACCAGGGAAAAACTTTACGACTCACATTTCTCGCTCTACAATGGAAATCAAATACGAATACATTATAAAATCTGATACATATATCTGATGAGGCATTCCTGCATTCATTAGAACCAATCTGAATGAAAAATTACTTGTCAAATTAATAAAAACTCTAGGCGCTCGAGAAGAGAAGGCTTGCAACCGAGTGCATTTTGTAATACGAGTCTCCATCGTTTTCGTCATAAAATGGATAAATGTATCATAAGGTTTTACGTGTTTGCTTTACTGTAGAACGCAGTCAACTGTTGATGAATAGCAACAGGCACGTCAATGCCTTGATCCGGTTTACGGACGAACATAAATGTACAAAAATATTATTTTCTCAAGTCCTTGAGAAAATAAAGATGACCTGGGTTGGAGGGGAGGGTGGCATCTTGAAGTGCATAAGTGCAGAGAATGGTACAGGATTTGCTACGGCTATACAAAGTCCCGGCTCGTTTTACTTTGCGGGTGGACTGGGGGATGAATGGAGGAGTGCTACGGCTTTCCGAACGTAGTCTCCCCCACCCCCGATTTTATGTTCCAGTGAGATCTTGAGAATACATCATCAAGACCACCTCCCGAGCCCTGTCATGACAAAATGTTTCTTATTTTTAAAACGGTTAGGTTCGGTTCATATCCAAAGTTCATTTATATTTTTTTTTAAAAATAAAAGAAAATAATAAATAATTTTTGTTAGAGTTATTCAATATTACAAGCATATGTATGCTTGCTTGTTTTAAAGACTTGCATGGAAACTTCAAGAATTAAAATCTACGTTAAGGTTGGAAATATAAAAAAAGCTGAGAACATTGATTTGACACAGTTTCTATTTTCGTTCCCTTTAAATCGTCACCAGACCTTTGCATATTTGCTCCAAAGTACCAACGATTCTCTACTGTACAAACATCTACCTAAGGAAATAAATATGTCAAATTTAGTATCTGCAGTCTGTATATGATACCGTTAGTATCTGCAGTCTTCATATGGTAACGTTAGTATCTGCAGTCTGCAAATGATACACTTAGTATCTGCAGTCTACATGATACAGTTAGTATCTACAGTCTGCATATGATACAGTTAGTATCTGCAGTCTACATGATACAGTTAGTATATGCAGTCTACATGATAAGGTTAGTATATGCAGTCTACATGATACGGTTAGTATATGCAGTCTACATGATACAGTTAGTATATGAAGTCTACATGATACAGTTAGTATATGCAGTCTACATGATACAGTTTTTATCAACAATTAAGAATTTAAATCACCGAAATAAAGTCTAATGAAAAGCAAAGCAAAACAAGAGTCCCTGGTATATACCGATCTCTATTTGGCTGAAATGATTTTGCTGAAAGTATATCCTATAATCTTTTGCACTGCCGAGTATTTAATCATCTCATTCAACTTCAACCAAATTTTTTAGCAAAAATATTTTCTTATATGTTCGAGTTAACATGTTCACAAGAGAAGCAGAGTTCATAAATCCTTCTTGTGGCCTTTGAACTGGAACCTGATACCATGAATGTAACATCGTTGAGCTCTGTTGAGGCACTGGCACGATATACCGATATGGTGACTTTGAAATAATCCGTAAGTAGTTTATATTTAGTTTTTAAAAATACCCACTTAGTTATTGAAATGACATTATTCAATGTATTCAACATATATATCCACAAACAAACATTACTTAATGTATTCTTCATCCACAAACCGGCTTTGATAAAGATCCGTTCATAATCGTTTGTGTTATCATGCTCAAAACCCAATTTTAAAAAAGACAGAGATCAAAACATTTGACCTTGACCTGGAAATCAATTAAAAATGCTAGCTATCAGTCTGTGGTTAAAAAGGACAAATGCAAGGTCTGGTCAAACTTCATTTCTATGTGTACAAGCCACTGTGTTCAGAAGGTTAATGCTTTTGTTGGGATTCATGGTTATGTCAGCACATGAACAGCTGCACATTGTGCCCAGTATATTTGGTGAAGGCAGTACCAGGGAAGACCGGAAGGAACCAACGACCAACGGGAAACTACTGGTGGAGTAGAGAGTCGACCTCACGAAGAGAGGTGAACTGTGCAAGCGTTCTGTAAATTCGAACTCCTTAGACCACTCGGCCACCCACTGCCCCTTTATTACAAAACTACAAGCAGCGATCTACGGTTTAAACCCAAGATCATGTATATTCGGTCTTAAAAATGTTTACAATAGGACGAACATGTTGGTGGTTAGACCTGCACCAATTTATTCAAGAATAAATCCATAGTGCAAGAGGTGTTTTTGCGAACGCCCAATATCAATGACACACACCATTCTTTGAAGAGGAGTGTCGCAGCAACACTTTTGAGATAAATGTAAGAGGTCAGAACAGCACCATTTGCATCCTGCGTCTGCTGCATATTGAAGCAGCGTTTTAATATAAATCCCATTTTAATGTAAATTCCATTTTAATATAAATCCCATCTTAATGCCAATCCCTTTTTACTATAAATCCCATTTTAATGTAACTCCGATTTTAATGCAAATCCCATTTTAATATCAATCCATCTTAAAACTAAACACCATTTTAATGTAAATCCCATTTTAATGTAAAATCCCATGTCCAAGAACGCGTATAGACCTGACAATCCTTGCAGTGTCTGTGTGTGTGATTTAGACTTTTAACGTAGCTTTAACAATTTTTCAGTCATATCGCTACGACGTCTGCAGTGTGACAGTTTATAGTAATGTCTAGCATTGGGGCATCATGCCGCAGACATGCAGTATGATGTCCCACCCAGTCACATTATCCTGACACCAGGCCGACCATTCCAAACACTAACCTCTTAATGCTGAGCGCCAAGCGAGGCAGCCGTTAGTACCATTTTTTAAAGTCTTTGATATGACTCGGCCGGGGTTCGAACTCGCGACCTCCCGCATCCGAGGCGACGCTCGAACCACTAGGCCACCGGAGCGGTTCTATCCTTGCAGATGAAGTAGTCTTATGTATATTTAATTGATTTGTTTGTCTGTTAGTTTAATTTTTTTTTTTAATTTCATTACATGTTATTGTAATGTAACATTGTTTGCTGGACTTGACCTTGTCCAAAACTGAGTTCATATCTGTTTGACCTGACTGACGTTTTTTTAATTTTTTTTATTTCATTTATATAAACAACTAATAATAGCTTAATTATTCTTTATGTGTACGAGTTGATTAACAGAATTATTATTCACGCTAGCAAGGAGGAGTAAATATGTTGATCATGGTCAGGGTTTTGGAGCTTCCCAAGTGAATTTTATAGGCTATTGTGTTGTAAATAAACAAGGGTCATTAGATCAGTCTAGAAGGTTATTTTCCATTAGGTAATGGTTGATTTTAGAAAATGCTAATTGTGATCTGAGGTCAAGCAGAGAACTATATTATCTTGTGACTGTGAGGATTTTACCAGTCGTGCTTTAACATCCAGCACTTTAAGCTGTATTATGTTGTGGTCAGTTTGGGCTGAATTTTATTTTCTTCAAATTGTTGAATTCAAATGATTATTTCTCTGGAAATACAAAAGTGCTCTGACAAAATTCTTGGATAAAGACATTCATTGGAATTTATACTGAATTCAAACCTGGAATAATATTTCTGTGATTCAAAAAGAGACTGTTGACACATCAGCACTTCGCAGACCATAACATATACGTCATCGCCTTCAATGTTGGATCTCTTTGGGACTTGAACTGAGTTTTATTTAGGAATTTTTATTACTAGGACTTGTGTCTTTAATTCTTGGATTATTTTTGGATTTAATTCGCAATACCGTAAGTTCTTTATTTTTTTTTCTCTCATTTTCACCTTGTAATATAGAGAAATAACTTATTTGTTAAATTGTACAAAGCTTGTTGTCTCCACTCTTTTCTGTTACTTATTATAAGATCATAGACTCGTAACAGTAGGCAGACCGGCATTTTCAAGAAGGCATGTTGGATATATTTACACCATTTTTAGTTAGGACCATGCGCAAGTTATAAGTAGTTATTGAATGAGAACCCCATGTCGATATTAATGAGAACGTCAATATAGTCATTCGTTAAAGTGGAGTAGCAGTTACAAGATGTCAAAATTGCTGGATGTGAGATCGGCACCATTTTCTTGTAAAATAATAATCTACGTGTCATATGAAGTCTTTAAATGAACCCTACGATAATATGACCATCCTTTCAGAGGGAGTAACGATAACAAGGTTTTCGAAGATGGCTGCCATTGTGGCAATGCCGGGTGCTGGAAGGTTACCATTTTCATTTAGGATCAATCAGTTCTCAGGATGAAACTGTACGCCAAGTTTAATGACTTTATTCCTAGTAGTTTTGGGTGGGTTGCTATAGCAACTGCTAACAGGGATGGACGTACGGACGAAAGGAGGAAGGGCGATGGACAATGGATGTAGGCCCATCGCTAAAAGCTCCTTTAGTATTCAATCTTCACAGCTAACAAAACCAGTAGTGCATTCCGAAAACATCGTGTATGTATATGATGACATCATTACAATTGGTGCCAATTTCAAGTCTCTACACATCATACTATGTGTAGTATTTATACAATTTTTGGGGTACAGCCATTAACTTAGCGTCTTAAAGTATTGACGGAAAAAATAAATCGTTGAATCTCCTCAAAGTCTGGCATTTACCTTAAGTTAGGAGATTTGCAAAGCTCCTAAATAGATCTTGACAGTATATATGGCTATAAGAAACGCGGCTTATTTCCAGTGTAGATGTTGCTCCATATTTCACTCGATGCTATCAAAAATGATATCGTAATATACATGTCTAGCCGTAGCTCTTTAGAAAACATCACTATGTTAACGGCCTCTTCCGTTTACACGAGTTGGTCATCCGCTCTGAGAAGGAGTTGTCTGACAAATCCCCAAAGCAATTTACGTGTATTTGAAGAAGACAACAAACAAACAAACAAACAGAAGCGTCATGTACACTAAAGTTTACTCTTCAGCGGCAGGATGCCTCCTGTATTATAACTAAAATCATTAAACAGTAACCAGGTGAAGTTGCAGCGTGTCTGAATAATACTAAGTAAGAGTTCCTTGAACACGATAGTGTTGTAATCATCAAAACGCGTCACGACACCAAATTACATGACTCTGTATCTAACAGGAGTTTGTTTTTCTATTGAGGTAATGTAGGCCACTGGCCCAAATAACACAATGTATGTATCATGGACTTAGACAAAATATATACATAAATCAAAACCTAGTTTTAACATTATTTTTCATCTGAGTTGACTACAAATGTACATACTGAATTTCAATATCCATTTTCTTTTACACTGCAACCGTGATACCAATGTATCGTAGGAAGGGTCTACTTAAAGATATTTAGTTATATACAGTTTAAATCCCTATATTCACTGCAGTCAGAAAACGTGACCGAAATGGAAAACTTAGCAGAGGTCACTGAAGTCATTAAAATAAGGTCACAGTGACTTAATTTTCGCTAGTCTGTGTTGTACTTTTTATGATGCATTACTACATTAGTATGGTACACATTACCAGAGTGAATGACCCAAATGCAACTTACACAACGTATAAGGGATGTACCGAGGAACGTACGGGCAGACGGACATGGGTATTATGATAAGCCCCTTTCTTTTCTGTGACAGGGTATAACACTGTTCCAAACGATATAAATACCGATAATGCCGTTGTATATGTGTGAAATATCTAATTTACCTTGTTTTATTCGCTGCATTCAACGTACAATTCTTAAATACAAAACTCCACAGTTTAAACAATACTTCGACTGAAGCAAGTACAACAACAAATGGGTCAATAAAATTATATTTAAAAGAGAAAGCCTGACAGCAAAGATATATCTTCCATTATTCGCGTGAACATTTTCTTTTAGTGGAACTAACACGCAACATTTAGCCAGGCAAGTAAGTAAGTTATTTAATTGATGTATCACTACTTTAATACTCATTCCATTAGTGCATAAAGGTATCATTGTTGTCTAGGCGGTTTTACACTCTGTTTGCAAATATTGCTACAAAGATAACAATTGTGAAAAGTTTAATTTCGATCGTTCAATTACTGTAAATACACAACTGCCTCAGAGTGATCAAACGCCCTCAAAGAGAGCTCACTTTATAAATTAGCAATGGAGAATGTCCTATGAATAAACCAGGAATAATCAAATCATTGAACCATAAACAGTAACTGGACCTATACAAAAAGTGACATTTTTCGAAACCGGAAACAGAGAAGCATGATGGTTATAATGTTGCGTAGACATGTATATTGGAAACAATTCATTTCGCTTTTCGAACGAGTATCTTGAACCCACCTTCAACGATTTTATTTTATTTAATATATTATGAGAAATAAAAGCCATCTGAGGTTCTCTTTAAATGTCTGTAAATTCAATCACCCGCTTCCAAAACCTAACACTGCTTTTGATAACCTAAGCATGCATCGCTAGTACGTGTAACATTAGCACTTTTGTTCAGATCGAACATATGCAAATTATAGAAATAACAGACTGCACAGTTGTATTGATTAAAAGCTATTTTTTCATTGATTGATTTTGTTACCAGTATATTTTAGGTGAATTCATAAAGCAATACTTAGGTAAAGATGCCTCTCTGATCTCAAAGGGAAGGCTTACTTTCTGCCGTTCTGGCACGCTTTAAAACAATTCTTTATCGTTGGATTCGACAGGTACTTGAAGATTCCACTATTTCAATAGTTTTCAATTAGTCTCATTCTTCGAATTCTTAAGAAAACAAATCAAATATAAGGAATATTGTTACAAATGTTAAAAGTGTAATTTGTCCCCTTTGTCAAGAACCTACTTTCTCTGATGTTTTATATAACACATCAAAATTAGTATATATAATTGCTCGATAGTATTTAAGGTGTGAGCTAAGCAATATGTCTGACTGTGAACATTGTCAGAAGAGGCGGGTAAAAAATAAATCTCATTTGGTTAGCAAACATGGTAAAAAGAATGATTTTTAGTTCATGGCAGGGACACTTTCTTTCAAAGCAAATTACATGTATTATTTGGACAGAGAAGTAAATAAGTTATTTAAATTATGTATCACTGTTTTAAAACACCTGGAATAAGGAGACAAAGGGACCACTGTGTTTGTCTCAAAGGCTTAGCCAGTTACGCCTCCTTCTCCAACAATCTAACGAAGACAATACGCTAATTGTGCAAATAATTTACGCATTCTTTTTTGTGATTTTGGCTCAAATATTGGTCAGCAAAAGCAGGTACAAAGAATACATGCTTTTAAACAAAGCGAAAAAACTGAATAAATAAGTATCAACAGCACAGTTAAATACCCACCCCGCTTTCTATCAGTCCCCGACACCCGTTCCACATAAAATCCCAAACTTTAAGTCTCGCTATCAAACAATGTAGGCCAGTGCTGTCCAGCGCGGGCCGCATGCGGCCCGCGGGCTGATTTTAAATGGCCCGCCAGAGCTCGAGCATTGTGAATAATTTTTATAGTTGTTGCTTTCAAGTTTTCTGCTGCGGCCTTCGGCTTCAAGGAAAACTTTTCTGTGGCCCATGGTGTCAAACAGGTTGGACAGAACTGATGTAGGCACTGTAGGAGTGACGTAACATCACAAATGTGCACAACCCTTGTTTCATTTCAATTGTAAAGTACAAATTTTAGAACTATCTCAAACCGTCTAAACTTCATCAAATTTTAGGAACAGCTCAAGCCTTGCTTTGGGGCCCCGGGTGGCGAGTAGTCCAAAGCGGTACCTTTACCGATCACAACCATCTCACCTCTGTCTGCGTTGGCTCGAGTCTATGGTTCGGCCAATGTGGATATATGGAAAACAACAAACACCCCCCACAAAAACCCCAAACAAACAAAAAAACTTGCCTGTAGCTTCCCGTGGGTTACCGAGGTTTTCCAGGGTAATTCCTTCACCAGTTATACTGGCCGCCGTGTATAGCCTATCATGAGCTGAAAAAATGGTGTTGATCCCATTACTACAACAACAACAAAACTGCTTTTTTCATGTATATAAATAGACTGCTACATCACAAGTTTAAAATATACGGACTAATTTTTATCCTCTCGACCACTGTAACATGGGACACAAATCTGAACACAGCTATTAGTATTGCAAGAAAGCATATTGAAAATGTATAATGATACATATATCATTTTTGGGGACGGAAGCAGTTTCCTAGGGCCAGTTTCCTTTACGTCATACACTACATCATACCTTCACCAGGCACGTGGAAGGAATATAATATACTAGAAAGTTGAAGCTACTTGTACAATCAGCATCATATTTGCGAAGTTTTGACTAAATGTTTAGTCAAATGGTTTTGAAAGGAATCCCTGGAAATTGGAATGATGAAACTAAATGACAGTATTCAGCAACTGCGATTTTACATACAAAAAATATGTTGCATGCAGTTGCACTACCTTGCGGGCGGATTAATTTAATACAAAGCTAGAAATTCAATCTAAGAGCACGCAAACAGAACTAACCTACCGTTCCTGACACCGTGGTTACGGCTTTAGACTTGTGGCCACATGGGTACGTGTTCTATTTCCACAATACAATCAACCGAGATCGGCTACCATGCTGTGTCCTTGTGAAAGGCACTTTAAGGTGCTGTGGTGGCTCAGTGGTAAGAATGCTTGGCTCACGAACGAATGGGTGGGGGTTCGAATCACATTGTCGGACCAGCCTTGTCACTACCTTGATGTGTCTTTGAGCAAGGTTCCAATTGCCTCGGCACTAAATAACCTATTTGTGTTGCTCTGCCGTAAAGCACCAAACCAAACAAAAGGCACCTAAATCGACTTCTACAAGAATTAATCTACACAGTTTTGCCGTACCATAAAAGGAACACAATGATTTTAGGCGGCGTGAGTCTAATATTGAATTATTTCATAAAGTTTTACTACTTCTCGTGGGTAAACATTTACAAAACGGTGAACCGAAAGTTCAATACATAATATCCAAAATAAACTGCTCCGCAGTGACGTAGGAATGCAACGTCAATACCTGCAAAGACCTTTTGACCTGTGGTCAGCCTCGTTGTGAGTTGACATTGCCATTTTTGCAGTAATGTTCGGCGAAAAGAAAAATGAAAATTTATCAGTAACAGTGTTAGAATTGCAACGCCTACCATTGTGGTATTTTCAGTTACCTTTTTCAAATCAATTGAGAAAGACGTTAAAGGAAGAGCAGGCTTTTCTGCAAGAAAATCTCACATCTTAACTTGTGGCATTCATGGAGTTTGTGAGTGAGTACACTCTACACCATTTTAATTTTCGGGGATTGGTGGTGGGTGCCTAGGGTAAATGGATGTGGGATTTATTTTTAACAAATATTCCGTCCCCCAAATAGCCTGAAAAATAGTCTTGCTCTGATCAGATGCAAAATAGAAATTGGTATATCCATTATCTTGATGTGAAAGAAGAGAAAATCTGGTTTGGAAGAAAATTATGTGTTCCGTCCCTACATTTAGATATTTTCTCCTACGCTGAGAAGCTTGGCGGACACATATATGTTAAGATTTTAAGAAAATAATTCGCATACCTTTGTTTGTTGTTATTAATTACTATAGGCACTTAATATATATCTTGATTGTAATTTGAGTAAAAAGGCCTCCGTAAAAATTATTAGCATGTATTTTAGTCAACGTAAAGGTCGAGTGTTCTATAATGCGGAATAGTGTCCCTTTGTTATTTACATATGTCCATGTTCACAACAATACATCAAAACAATTAAAAACACTTTTATTTTAATGTCAGTAATAAACTGTTAGACTTCTGAATAAAGAAAGACTGTTTACCATTTTTATAAAACATTTTGAAGTTAAATGAGTAGAGACTAGTGATAAAATTTCAAAGGCCCGAGGAGTAACTCGTAAAATTGCCCATGCTCACTGGAACTCTTCCGTTATCAAACTCTTCAGTTTTGGAGGAGATTATTTCCTGCACATTCTCAAGCTCATCTAGTTCGCATGTAAGAAGTTCCTGCGTGTAGACCGCAAAGCTCTTAACGCCTAAATAGAAGAGTTTGGTTTGGTTTGGAAAAACACAGGAACTTATGACGTTTACGTATGTGGGATAGTAATGTGTGCACCAGTTCCTTTGTGATGTATCGGCATAACCATCCATATTTCTAAATCTCCTTCATGTCTCTAACGTCACACTAATCCGTGCACGGTCCATAACAATTCCTTTTACGATGCATCTTCGCCAACATTATGAAGTAATCTCCTGTCTCCTTCAAATGTTCAACTCCTTCAACTGTTTCTATTTAACATTTGACAAAAAAATTTGCTTCTTCTGTGGTTTGTGATAATATTCCGAATCCATCGAAATTCTGGACTTGCAGACGGATTCCAAAACAAAGCGCAAGATAAACTAAATGTTCCCAGTTTCTACGGTTATGATCATTCCAAATGATACATCTCGTGTTCCATGTCTATTACTCCAGGTACTATATCCAGCCATAAAACAACAATGACTACCGCTACTGCTACTACATGTAATACTACTTCCCCACATATTGTAGTACATCACATATAAAAATGAAGTCTTTATAATCTGGGTTTTAAAAATCTTACAGACGTGTATCTGCGTGGATGTACTGTTTTAATATGTTGTTTTCGATAAGATACCGACCATTTAATATCCTGAAGGTAGAATGCAGTTTTATTAAAAAAAAGATAAATAATCTTCCGCCCCTCACGTAGCTTGAAATAAAAGCAATCTTCCTCAGCTTTATAAAAAAGGAACCAATTATACTCATTATATTGGTTAAAAGGAACCAGTTATGTTCATTATATTAGTTAAAAATAAAATTTATCTTGAGGTAAAATAAATAGAAATATCCTGGCTCAGAAAATAACATCAGTTCCTAATTAATCTTCTCTAAGTAATATGGTGCACGACTGACAAACAGGTGGAGCAGTTTTACAAAAATCCTCTCCAACCAGTGATAAATGGCCAGTGCCACAGCATAAAACCTCCGTTTAAAGTTTTGATACATTTGCCGAAAGAAATCTGCAGAATTCAATTTCAAATAAAAATTTCTTTCTAAATTTTTCAATAAATTTGAGACCAATGAAATTCAAGAAGCAGAACGGCGAGTGGGATATCTGTGACATTTTACTATCATATGCTCATGTGCGTCGAGAACATTTAATCAGTCTTATTATTAAAGAGAACGACTGTAATAACATTTGTTGTTAAGCTGAAATTTAAGACTGCATTCTTACACTTTTAGCTAGTTACGTAATTGATGCACAAGTTCACTGCAATTCGTAGGCCGTTAGTTTAATGATACTGGGGGTTTAAAAGTCTGTTTAGTTTAACGATACTGGGGTTTTTAAGCCTGTTTAGTTAAAGATACTTGGCTTTAAACGCCTGTTTAGTTCATAGATATTGGCCTTAAAAGCATGTTTAGTTCAAAGATACTGGGCTTTAAAAGCATGTTTAGTTCATTGATATTGGCTTTAAAAGCATATTTAGTTCAAAGATATTGGGCTTTAAAAGCCTGTTTAGTTCATAGATATTGGCTTTAAAAGCATGTTTAGTTCAAAGATACTAGGCTTTAAAAGCATGTTTAGTTCAAAGATACTGGGCTTTAAAAGCCTGTTATGTTCAAGGATAATGGGCTGCGACAGTACAATATCCCTGACTGGCAGTAAAGAAAAGATATGCGATAGTGATACTCGGAAAGAATCCTCAAACGTTAATAGTATTCTCTGCAAAGGAAATAAAATTTATGAATCAAATTTTTGTTTATCCGTGTTATGTGTTGCATTATCATCTCGATTAATTATTAGGTACTTGTCAATTCTGGTCGAGTTTTTCAACCTCTTTCATGCATACGTATTACATCGTAACAAAGATAGACCATCTGGTTAAAATGAAATCAATGATAACAACAGTAACAACATGAAAAGTACGATGAGAAATTTATGACGCAAATAACAAAATTTAGAGTAAGATCGTCCATCATGTTTGAATGTAGCATATATACAAAACAGGAAATTTATGAATACATGTTTTCTTCGAATAGGCCAGCAGGCAAGTTCCATGTATGAATATCTATTTTCCTCGAATTGGCCAGTAGGCAACTTCCATCTATGAATACATATTTTCCTCGAATAGGATAGTAGGCAATTTCCATTTATGACATTTATGCTAACTTGAAAACTGAATTCACGGCGAATATATATTACAAGTATTACTGGGTTTTTTGTTGTCATAATACAAATGACATAAAATGGCCTGGAAGTGGAGTGAAAACGTCGTGGTTTGGAAGGGGCTCTGCACGTGCAACTTTCTTACACACATGTACTCCCCTCTTTATATGACACAAATCTCTGTGAATCTACGTTAACGACTATTGTGAGGACTTGACGAATTTACTAATACATGTTAAATCAATCATAAAACCATGTCATAACCATGTAATACTTAGATGAGTCGAATCTAGTGAGACTGATAACGGAAGTTTCAGAGAGTTCGGGTTTGGGGGGAGGGGTTTCGTTTTTAATCGCAAAAGTATATTGTTAAAAATAAACCTCGTCAACGTTAATATTTTTAAGTTTAAAACAAATCTCAAGAGTATGGCCCTACAATTACCTAAACGGTGTCATGGAGCAAATGTCAGTTAAATTAATTACGTTTTAGATGGGTATCTGTTTCAACTACATATATTCATGAGATGGTGAAAGTACCACTTCAAAATAAATATCTACTTGTTTTAATTTTATTTTCCTTAGATTTGTTTCGATATTATCATTTTCTTGTGAAATATAATCAACGTTTTTGTTTACGTTAACAAAAAATGGACCTCTAATTTTATTTTATTTGAAAATCTGACAACACCAGTCAACAGTAACGGCATTGAGAAATCAGGAGTTATTCCTCTACGTTTTGTTTATTTATTTTATTTTGTTTTGAGTGTGATTCGTCTGTTTAACCGTCACTCTGTTCGATTTTTTCTTTGGTTTTTTTTTTTTTTTTTTTTTTATTTTTTTTGGCTTTCGAAAAGATAATTACACTGGTAGTATTAGATCTACTGATTTCCGGTAAGAAGTCGCAGAAACGTCCATATAAATCAGACCCTAAGCATACACGTGTCATATCTGGGACAAATCTACTATAGTTGCGACTTGAAAATAAAATATTTTAAAAAATCCATTATATATTATTTCTCAAAGAAACAAAAACAAGTACTTACTTTTCATGCATATCCCCTCCGGCTCCTTTCTACTGTAGAGGTAGTTTTTTTCAGTTTGTAACATGGTACGACAGTATAGTCCTTTGTCACATTTTCCAAGATAATTGAAATCACCGCCACACTTCTCCCCCTCCACTTTGGCACAGGTGGGGCAACAATCACAGACGCCTGTTGTTACCCCTCCCTTGCATTTTAGTTTTGAAGATTTGCGTGGAGAGCAGTGAACCTTCTCGCATGAGGGGCACTCAAGACTTTGTACCATCACTGTCATACTGAGTATAATATAAATCAAATTACATATCCCCCGTAATGATCCCCAATATGATTTGTCCATCCTCCGGTTCTGACACAACGATGGATCAAACTTTAACAAAGTATATTACACCAACGAATTTATACCATTCACTATTCCGGGATTAAGACCAATGTCACCTCTCTTTTATACCTCTCAGTCTGAGCCATCGTATTATGCAATGATCGGAAAGTGTGGTAACACAAATTAGATGCATCGTTCATTATTTCTCTAATTGCGATTTGCCATTGAACAAACTGATTTGCTATGGGCTCACATCTATCATTCTTAATTTGGTAGTTTAGCACTCCGCTTTTAAAGCCGTCTCGAATTGAAGCCAATAAACTCCGACTTGTGTATTGTACAAGCACACACCTTCTATTGGTTTCGGCGTTCCTTTGTAGTAACTGAACTACGCACGTATGTCAATTTCATTCACTTAGCCGATGTGGGAAATAGAGTGTATCAACCGGCCAATCAGGAAAAGAGGAGTTAAAGATGACGTCGTGGACCACCAGCAACGTCGACTCCAAATGCGGAATTGAAGTTTTAGTAAGTGTATGGTAAACACGGTTAGATAATTAGTCCTTATTAGCTGATATAATTTGTGCAGTATCAAAAGAGGTAGTGTTCTTCGATACCTAGGAGCAGAACTCCGGTGTGAAGTATTACAGATATTTAGATAAATAACTGAGTTGATTCATTATTGAATCTTGCTGGCTATTCACTGTGGAATAATATCAATGACATTGAATAACATCATACATACATACATACATACATACGGTGCTTCTACTTAAAATGATATACCATTGGAAAAAATAAAGCTTTTACCCGCATTTGAATCTCTGTTAATAAATGAAAGCCAATCGTTTTACTTGTAAAGTCTTTTCATATTTAAAAAAAAAACAAACTTGTGGGTTTTGTTTTGTAAGCTACGAAACACTTGTGACAAAGCAAAGAAATGGGTGAAGACTTGTGTTTGACATTTCATATTACTCGCATATCTGTATTATCATTTATATATTTTTATTAACTGCGATTGACCAGTCCTTTTAAAAGCAGTATGAGTCAGTAAAGGTATTTTTTTTTTTTTTTTTTTTTTTTTTTTTTTTTAAAAAAAAAAAATGAATGTATTGATTGATTTATTGCTAGTATAGTTTACTTAATTTAGGGGCCTCAGGTGGCCGAGTGGTCTAAAGTGCTCGCCTTTT